>BQNB010105518.1:0-23584 GCA_026074375.1 Tanacetum coccineum
ATAACAGCTGGATGTGAGACCCAGGCGGTCAAATCACGCACAGATAAAGGGCCACGAAGAACCTACGTAACCAACGACAAACTGCCAAAACGACGCAAAAAGACGCGGAACAAGGCAAGGACAAAAGAAAAATCTGATCACGAAACTCTAGTCTAGTGATGCTCACCGCACGCTATAATTGTATCGCATACAATAAGCAAACTAGACTGGGGGGACTTGATGACGTATAGTATGAACACCAAGCTTACTGGGCTTAGTTCATAATATACGCGTATGGGCCCAGGCCCAATACAACAAATAGCCGGACTACTAAGCTTGACAAGGGTCACGCTCCGGATATTCCAAAGACGCACGCGAGTATCTTCAAAGCCGCACCCGTTGCACCTCCGCGGACAAGCACTGACTGCGAAAGAATACTCGCGTCCGCAGACACGATTACACATGGACCCTTGCCCGACAAGGGACCCACTCCGGCCACCAACGGTTACAAGCGAAATACTAGGGAACCCTAGTATTTGGCTTGCCTATAAATAGGGGTCGTTTCACACCCAAAAAGGTACATTCTGTCTGACAATTAATACACATACATACTCTGACATTCTCTGATTCTCTGACAAACATGTGTACTTACTCTCACGCTGGAGCTTAATCGCTGGGTCCGCCTTGCGATAAGGCTAACGGTTTACTCTCATTCGTGCAGGTTACCATCTCATTACTTGGATTAGTACAAGATCAACATCATATTCTATCTCTTCACCCTTCCATACGATTTTTGTACTAACAGATCTATATCGTAAATGGATTGTATCTCGTATGACGTAGCACTTACTGTAATTTCTACTCTATAATCATCTTGAAGTAATGCTATGAAAGGGAGGGCAATAGATTGTTGAAAACGCCAAAGTGTCATGTGCCTAAAGGTCCAAAATGCCAAAAAAATAATTAGATTCTAGATGAGTAACTATATATGCCTTTGCTTTTGCTCATACACAAAAAGAGAAAAACAGTTAGAAGATCAAATAAACGATGCTTCTACTCAATCATGCTCCTTTACCATCCTCCGCTTCGGTCCCGCCTTTTTTTTTTCTTTTCTCTTTTCCTAAAAAAATGATTTTTCTTTTGAGGGTGATCGAGGACAAATGTGCAATTAATGGACTTATATGAAACTTACAATGTTATACAAGTACAAAACTAGAGTAGTTTTTCCGTGTCTTCGACTGAATTAACTCGATGAATCTTATGATGAGGGACATTTGAAAGATATCTTAAGTATCTTAATCAACAATCGTTAAAGTGAAAAGTAAAACCTCGACAATTGTTAAATATAAAACGAACAAGTAAAACCTGGACAATTGTTAAATATAAATATAAAACGAACATGGATTTTAAAAGGCAATACTTTAAACTCTTTTATAATCCAAGGAGATTGTAGACATTTTAACAAGTCAATTTTATAAATAACCATTTGTTTTTCTTTTGTTCCGAACAAGATTTTGAGACCCGCGCTTCGCCGCGGCGGGCCTCGTAACTTTTTTTTGTCCCGTTTTTGTTACGACATTTTTTAGGGGAAGTTGTTCGTTCATACAACATTCATCTCTTTTACCAATTACTTTTTCTAGTTCCATTCTTCATAGATGGCGGCATGGTGCATCCAGGTCCCCTAATATCAGTGAGCTGAAAGTGTTAAGGACATGTGAGGATGCTATTAGGGTAGTTGTCCTTGTATGTTCATGAATATCTATAAATGATAATTATGTATTTATATGGTTTAGTTGTTGTATTATGTTGTTGTCGAATGATGTTTGAAGTTGTTTTTGAGTTTTGGCAACTGTAGCAAACATGAGATGCATAGAATTATTTTGCCGCATCTGTTTTGTGCAACTGGTTGGGATCATTAGCACTGATTATTGATGTTCTTGAATAGGTGTGTTTAAACTAAAGTTGAAGCATTTTTTTAGGAATTTGGGCTATGAAATTATTTTAAGAGCCCAGAAAAGGAGAATGGTATATCTTAAGCAACAAATTACACAAAACGAAAGCTTGCTATCCGTTACAGACTTTTTATGGATTTGCATAGATGCTATTTTAGCGATAGAGCGTTTGGGTGTAATAGGGTCCTAAGGAGTGTCTTCTACCCTGTCGCGGGTTACAAAAGATATACGCCGTTTAGCGTCATATTAGCCGGCTTTCTTACCTAATTCTACTGAAACTTAGTTAGGTTGCTGCTGGTGCAATGAAGACCTTTCCCATCAGTCTTTTTTGATTTTCTTCTGTTCTGCCGTATCATCCGGAAATAGTGGCCTTTTCAACGTCTTGCTTGTTACTTCGCTTGTTGTTTTTGATGGCTGGATTTCTTCTTTTTCTGCTGATTTTGGTGATGACTGACCTGTTTGTGAGGAAAGTATGTGTAAGGGCGTTTAGATATGGCGAATATTTTTTGAAAGCTAAGTACGGATTTTTTGTTTGCTACCTGTTGATTGCAGATATGTGTGCTACCTGTTAAACCTGTTTGTTGAGGAAAGTATGGGTGCAATCACATCCTGTGAGGACATCCAGATTTTTTGTTTGCTACCTGTTAATTGGCACAATAACAATAGGCAAATAATGGGTATATAGACCGCAATATAGCAAGATCCGTAAACAACCTTCGTGAAGGGAATCTACGAATGCAACAGTTCCAGGCTCGACATGTTCCTGCAATGAGGAAATAACCACTTGACGCCTGTTATTCCTCTGACAACTGGTAGAAGAGGATTCACCTAATTTTGAACATTTATCGGACAAAAAAAACTTACAAAATAGACGCTAACCAAACGAAACTTACAATTCCAGCAAACCCTATATACACAACACAATCACAGTCAATCAACAATAAAAAAAAGGTAACAGATTTTGCAAGGAATGAGGAACCAAAAAACCAAACCTGAGAAGCAAAAGTTTCTGGATACCCAACAAATAAAAACCACTAAACCCTACATCCGAATATATGAGAATGAATGGTTCAGGTAGATGTCATATCTAGCATGTAATTATAACAAATTAAAAAATTAGCTGGTCAAAACTCACCCAACGTATCAATTTTCTGCAAAAGGTCTCCTTAAATATCTAAAATCAAGATTATTAAGGAAATAAAGCTAATCTTTGTATTAATCTGACACTAATTATATATATAAAAATTTAAAATCATTGAACATTCAATGTGATTATTTGGACTCATAACTACATATTACCCATCCATCCCACTCATTTGCAACTAACCTCTGATGCTAGGCTACACTCTATTACAACCCATCAGTATTTTGTACGAATTTGCACGCTAACAGAACAAACCTGATGAAGCAGTTCCAACAAAAATGGCTTGTATGTACTATTTGGGCAACTTCCATGCAGACCCTATTAGGCGCCCACCAATCAACACATCGGCTAAATTGCATATAACAACTGATGCAACCATAAAATAAAACCTGCTGCCACCAATTCTGTTGACTATATTGGTATGTTTTAAGAGCACAGGTAAAAAAATGATAGATGACAAAAATGTATCCTTTATCAACTCAAATGTTAAAGAATATACACTTAAATACAATATGCATACCTTATTATTATCATCAGAAGATACAATTTCATAAGAATTATTATCTTTGGTAGGGAATATTGATGCATGTCTTGTGTTGATGATCGAAAGAGTGAAATTTCAAGGACATGAAGATTTTTTAAGAGCAGAAGGTGCTTAAAATAATAATGGGATGCTTCCTTGATTCTTTCTTTAGATATGTAGGAGAGGGTTAACACTTAACCTTGTCCGAAAGACGGGTGACTAACACATTGTTAAGGTTAGAACATGGTGTTCAGGATTTACAACCTCTTCTTCGAGTAATTCAATCTCAACAATCAACTCCTTTGCCTGAATGAAGCAACACTTATGTATTAGTAAGCGAGGTGAATGCGTGATACATGATATGCTGCATACGCAGGATTGAAGTAATGAAAATTAAGTGTGCTGAATATGGGAACACACTAAAAAGTTGAGGGAGTATGGATTCACCTGATTTGCATAATATCAATTCCAGCTCGCATAGCCGCAAGTTTATCAATTCCAGCTTGCATAGCCGCTTTCAAGCTCTAGCCAAACAACATCTCTTCAATCGATACGCGAAAATCCGAACCGCCACTTTAGTGATTGTTTCGTTGTAATCTGCACAGAAAAGCAAAGCAAAAACGAACACAAAATCTAGAAAAAGAAAAACACCTAAAGGAGTGTTTGGGATCGCTTATTAAGAGTGCATATCTGCCTAAAGTCAGATTTTTTATGCCTATTTTACAGTAAAATGATCTCATGCCCCAAAACCAAAACCTAAGGTTAGTCAATTGATGCAAGAGTGATGTTTTGTTCCAGCTCTACATATAAATCAAAGTGAAAAGTTGAACAATTAACCACCGAATTTTAGAGTACTATCTAAAATAGCAATACCTCCTTCATCCAAATATCCAGTCCACATACTCTCTTTGTCACAAAAAGGACATGTATGGAACTCTGTCACTAACTATATGTGAAGTCTTTACTTTTTAAAGAGTAAATAAAGATTCGTTAATTTGAATTCACTCATAAGTAAACATGTCCATAATAATGTAAATGTTTTTTTAACTGTTCCTTAATTTTAGAGTGATAAGGGGCCAATCTTTAAGACTTGTATGAGATGATGTAGAAGCTAACCTCATGCATGAAAAATATTGACTGTCTTATTTTAACCACCGCAAGCATATGCATCTTGATCACAAACCTATGAAACATTTCAAAAAACCTGCCAAGAAATAACTACAGGTTTAGTTTTGAAATTAAATACAAAGGCTTTACAACTATCTTATCAACAAATCGCTTATTACAATTTCTACTTTTTATACATTATCAAATAAGCAATGTCAAAGTGCCTCAAACTTTCGATTCGATTAAGAATGCTTAATTGATTATATGTAAATGAAATAACACAAAAGAAGCGGTTTAAAGTGGCTACCTATTCCAAAACGCAATACATTCCCAAACACCCCTTACCTGCAGAAAATCTGTAAATTAGGTTTTAGGTACATGATTCGGGTCAAATGGGTTAAAACAACTAAAATTTTAAAATCTATGCATGTGTCTTCCTAAATTATATTATATAAAGATCTTGATTGTTAATGTAATAGTTCTGATTTTATAATCATACAATTCACAAATTACTCATTACAAAAAAGGACAAAAAGTATTTGGGGCAAATGAATTATACCTGCTTTAACCCATTTTAAGTCGCATTTCTTTTCACCTATTACCCGTTGCCCTGCACTTAAATTAAACGTTGCGTCATTATTTTATCCTTTTGAAAGAAGCATATCACCTTACATAAAACTAACCCTGATGTGTCATATGGATTGAAAATACGCTTAGTGAAGTATAATTTACACTGGGTTAGGAAAATGTTTATGATAAGAACCTATTTAATAGTTTTCTTATCAATATTTACTAGTTTCCTTTATTATATAATCTTAGTCAAACTATTTAATAATTTCCTTTATTATATTTTCTTAGTCAATAAGTCTAGGATATCTTTCATTATAAATAGGGGATTAGGATTGTATTCTTACTAGGTTGAATGAATATTAAGTATTGTTTTGTTTATCAATTGGGGGGTCGGTTTATCTCTTTAATATAAACCATCGGAGGGTCGGTTTATCCCATTAACATAAACCAACTATAGTGTTTATTTTCCTTTTTATTCTATTATCGATCCAGTTCATATCAATTGGTATCAGAGCTAGCATTACCTTTTGAGGTTCCAACACTCGGAGTGGTGGCCTATGGAGTGGTGGCTTGGACTCAAAGAGGGTGCCAACCGTGACCAACATAGCCGTGACCAACGAGCTCGGAGTGGTGGCCTATGGAGTGGTGGCTTGGACCCAAAGAGGGGTGCCAACCGTGACTAACATAGCAGTGACCAACAAGGACGTTGGTTCTTCAAAGGGTGGGGTATTGTTATGATCCCACATCGGCCAAGTATAGGATTGGTTAATGATTTATAAAGTCTAGGTGTCCCCTCCTCAAACAAGCTAGCTTTTCGAGTGAGTTCTACACTTGGACTTATGAATCAATACGAGCCTAGTATGGGATAGGTTCGTATCAATTGGTATAAGAGCAACACCTTGAGGACAAGGTGTTTTTGGAGACGGGAGTATTGATAAGAACCTATTTAATAGTTTCCTTATCAATATTTACTAGTTTCATTTATTATATAATCTTAGTCAAACTATTTAATAATTTCCTTTATTACATTTTCTTAGTCAATAAGTCTAGGATATCTTTCATTATAAATAGGGGATTAGAATTGTATTCTTACTAGGTTGAATGAATATTAAGTATTGTTTTTTTATCAATTGGGGGGTCGGTTTATCTCTTTAATATAAACCATCGGGGGGTCGGTTTATCCCATTAACATAAACCAACTATCGTGTTTATTTTCCTTTTTATTCTATTATCGATCCGGTTCATATCAATTTACTCTGATTTTAAAAGAAAATTACACAGGTAAGTTTTTGCTCTTTTTCAATTCAAGCAAGGTTTGTACAATAATCTACTTATGTTAACTTCACTGTTTTAGTAGCAGGTGAAGTAATAGTGCTTGAATAAAATATGCTACAATCGCATTGACATTGCCATGATAACTAAAAAAGGTGCTAAAACTGACCCGTGTAACCCGCAGAAAGACGTCACCAATTAGTTAATTTGAGCTCCATATTCTTAAATCTGGAAGAAATAAATAGAAGCATAATTAATTTCATTATAAACTAAGGCCACATAACACACAACTTATCTAAATTATTTTTGGAGATCGAACCACAATTACATATAAATTAAGCCAACAATCCGAAGAGAACATATGACAAAACAAAAAAACAACAAATCATAAACAACGACCTTATCAGCTTTTTTAGAAGACCATAAGGTTAAAAAAAATAAGCCAATCCAAACACCTCATTGTAAAAACATGTATCTTGAACAATACATACTCACATACAACAACGACCTTATCAACGAAGTTATTGGTTGCCGGAGTTATTGGTGGTCGCAGCTTATTGGTGGCTGGATTTATTTGTGGCGGTGGTTGTAATTCAACTTGCTACGTGTGAAGTGGCTGTAAGTTATTGATGAATGAGGAGAGGAGTGAAAGTTGCGAGTTTTTTATTTGTAGGGCGGTGAAAACCTGGGTGAGATAGAGGATGAGGAAGACACGTGTTTGTTAAAAATGACTAATCATCTCAAATATTATAATAATGTGTTACTGTTCACTCGGATTATTATATTTTTAAAATTAAAATAATGTTACTGTAGAAACTCTAAGTATAACAACTACAAAAAATGACTAATCATCTCAAATATTATAATAATGTGTTACTGTTCACTCGGATTATTATATTATTTTTTTAAAATTAAAATAATGTTACTGTAGATGATGACGTATAATAGGTATACCAGGCCCCTAGGCCTTAACCGTATTATCACAATGGGTGCCAGGCCCAACCAAGCAAGTAAAAGCAACAAAAAGCATAATGGGCCAGAACTAGGCCCAATTCTGTATTGGCACGGCTCGAAAGAAGCAAGCCGGACGTGACAAACCCTCCGTAGACCAACAAGTGTCCGTGGAAGGGAATTACCGTCCGCAAGTCACGATTACAAGCGGATCCTTATCTAACAAGGGTCCCACTTCGGCCTAATAACAGAAATGAGCGAAATACTAGGAAAACCTAATATTTGGCTCACCTATAAATAAGGGTATTATGACACCCCACAAGGTACATCTTTCTGACTCACATTCATACACACATTATTCTCTCACTCTGACATACATACCTCTAACAACATGATCTCTTACTCTCACGCCGGAGCCTAATTGTGGGGTCCGTCCCCAAGGTAAGACTAACGGTTTATCTTTATTTGTGCAGGAAACTATCCAAATCACTTGATTTAGTACAAGATCTAACCCATTTACAGCTTGCTGGCCCAGCCCAAGAAGCGATCCATATCCAATTCAAACCCATAACACAAATTGTACTAACAGTTGGCGCCATCCGTGGGACCCAAACGCAACCACGTTCCCTAAAATACTCACCCTGAGCACACATTATGGTCCTTCTCCTACCACAAACACGTCCGCCGTGCGTAACACGGTAGGAAAAGGAAAAGAAAAATCACAAGAAAACCCAAATGAGCCCGCATCCGATGCAGTTCTCAGGGAATTTTGTGATAAGAACTACAATCAGTTGCTGTCAATCCTCGCCGAAAAGATGCACTAAGAGAAAGTGCAACAAGAGAAGCTGAAGGCAGTAAAAGCTCATCTCAACTTTGAGGAGACCTCACAGCACTCCGAGTTGGGGGCACCAAGCAGAAGAAGGGATATCAGGAAAAGACTCGGACCAAAAGATGCCTGCAGCATGTTTAGAAGCCCTGAACCAAGACGCGACCGATCCAGATCACCTAGAAGAAAAGATCCAGAAAGAGAAACGGTGTTCAGAATATTGAAAAAAGGTGTATTCCACAGGTTGGGTGATAAAGAGAAGGGTATGTCCGTACACTCCGGTAATTCAAGGCGTCAGTCATATCACAACAGCCGCAGAGACACCGAAAGCTATTATCAGAGTTCCCACTCGCGAGGAACGGAGCCCGCTCTTAAGAGGCATAATGATAGAAAAGCATACTCACGTAAGGGAGGAAGGATGTCAGAAAGTGAGGACAACGCAGGAGGACATTGGAAATCTAAATCTAAGAAGCAAAGGTCAAGTGTGGAGGATGAGGACCTATCCCAGCCATGGGTATGCGAGGAGACTAATTCGTTTACACCTCGCATTCGCTATTTTGATCTAACAAAGAGGATCCGTATGCCTAGCCATGTCAAAACGTATGACGGAAGTGAAGATCCGGAGGATCGTCTTAAGATTTTACAAGCCGCAGCCAAGGTAGAACGATGGACGATGCCAACGTGGTGTCACATGTTTAATTCCACACTCATCGAAAATGCAAGGGTTTAGTTTGATGATATCCCTCCGGAATCCATAGATAGTTATGACGACCTGAAAGAAGCATTTTGGCAAATTACCTCCAGCAAAAGAAGTGTATCAAAGACCCCGTCGAAATCCATCACATAAAGCAGAGGGAAGGGGGGGTCTACAGAAGATTTTGTACGGAGGTTCAAGATCGAGAGTAGGGATATTAAAGGGGCACCGAAAGTCATGAGAATCTCAGGATTCATGCATGGAATCACGAACCCCGAGCTGATCAAGCGTTTGCAAGACAAGATCCCAAAATTCGTAGACGAAATGTGGAAGATAACCACAGCTTTCCTCAGAGGAGAAGTGGCAGTTGGCAACCAGGAACGGAAGAAGACATTTCAGCCATGGAAGCAGCAAGATGTCGGGCATAGACAAAATTTCAAGAAAGGAGGCTTTAAGAATCAACAAAGGTCGGAAAAAAGGCAAGACAGATTTGCCCTCCACTCGAAAACCCCAAAAGAAATTCTGGCTCTAGAAAAGGGGAAATTCAAAGCTCCGCCTCCGATGACGACTCCGGTCGAAAAGCGAAATAGCAACAAATTTTATGAATTCCACGGAGAGGTTGGATACAACACCGACGAGTGCATGCACTTGAAAAAACTATAGAAGAACTACTAAAAACGGAAAGTTGTCGCATGTAATAAAGGAGATAAAGCAAAGTAACGGGAAAGATCCACATAAAATAAATAAGAAGGGGGAAGCATCCGACAAAGATAAAGCCTTGGCGATCCTCATGGTACAGCCTTGGCAGAGGGTGGCTAGGCAAAGAATCACCCAAAGCTTCTCACCCAATCCAGAAATTTCATTTCCACCCATAGATGAGGAAGAAGGAGCCGAAGGGCCAATGATCATTGAAGCGGAGGTCGGCGGCCACTTCATACACCGCATGTATGTAGATGGAGGATCAGCTTCAGAAATAATGTATGAACACTGCTTTAATAAGCTCCTTCCAGAAGTTAAAAGCAGAATGGTTCCGGCCACTGCTCCTCTAATAGGGTTTAGCGGCGAAATAATATGGCCGCTGGGACAAATATCATTGCTTGTGAAATTTGGAGATGCGGAACATTCAACTTCAGCTTTTATGAACTTTATGGTTGTGAGATCGGCATCTCCATACAACAGAATTATTGGAAGGCCAGGAATCCGAAAGATACAAGCAGTCCCGTCAACTGCTCACGGGATGCTAAAATTCCTTTTGGAAGGATGAGTTCTCATAATAAGAAGTAGCAAGATTGTAACCATAGAATGCGCATCGATCGCAGGGCCTATAGAACAACCCCTACCATCAATCAAGCAGTGGAAGAAAGAATAAAGGTGGCAATAAACCCAGAGTATCCGGATCAGACGATAATGATCGGATCCACACTTACGAAAGAAGGTCGAAACAAGCTGTGTGACCTGCTCAGACGCAATCTAGATATATTTGCATGGAAACCTGCGGATATGACAGGTGTTCCGAGGCATATTGCGGAACATCGATTAAACGTTCGGGAAGGTTGCCCTCCAATAAGGCAAAAGAGAAAGGGTCGGGCAACTCGTCGATGCCGAAATAATGAAAGAAGTCCACTACCACAGCTGGTTTTCCAATCCAGTCATGGTAAAGAAACACGACGAAAGCTGGAGAATGTGCGTCGATTTCAAAGATTTGAACAAAGCATGCCCCAAAGACGGTTATCCACTACCAGAAATTGATTGGAAGGTAGAATCTCTCTGTGGATTTCCCTTTAAATGCTTCCTGGATGCATACAAAGGCTACCATCAGATCAAGATGGCAAAAGAAGATGAAGAAAAGACAACATTCATCACAAGCCAAGGGATATACTGCTATTCCAAGATGCCATTCGGTCTAAGAAATGCTGGAGCAACCTACCAACGCTTGGTGGATAAGGCGTTCCATAAGCAAGTTGGTAGAAATCCAGAAGTGTATGTGGATGATTTGGTTATCAAAAGCCGTACTGAAGAAGAAATCATTAGAGATATTGAAGAAACCTTTAAAAACTAAGAGAAATCAATATGAAGTTGAACCCAAAGAAGTGCACCTTCGGAGTTTAAGAAGGAATGTTATTAGGGTACAAGGTTAATACAAAAGGAATAAAGGTATGCCCGGATAAGGTAGACGCTGTTTTGAGCCTACCATCTCCAAAATGCTTGAAGGATGTACAGAAGCTTAATGGGAAGCTGGCAAGTCTAAACAGGTTCCTAACAAAGTCAGCCGAGAAGTCGCAACCATTCTTCAAAACCCTGAAAAAATGCATGAAGAAAAGTGATTTATGCTGGACTGACGAAGCTGAATCCGCGTTCAAACAGCAGTAAGAGAAACTGTAAGCGCAGTCCTGATGACCGAAAGGGAAGCAAAACAGATGCCAATATATTTTGTATGTAACAACTGGCAAATTTCAGTAAACTGTATCGAAGTCGTGCTATGTCTCCGCTACTGTGCTTAGCGGTCGCATACGATGTGATTTTGTCCTGAGCCTTACTTCTAACCCAGAAACATCACTATGATGAATATGCATGAAGTGTTAGCGCTCTACTGGTGTCTGACACTAATATTCCTCCATATGTGACATCAGAACTTCATATTATCTATTTGACGAATAGCGCATCTTGGTACGCTGTCTTGATTGTGCTCCCTCATCAGAAGCTTGGTAGAGCGTTCCATTTACTTTTTTCAAGTATCGAAGAAGATAGCTTCTTCTGTAATGTAAGTTCTTTAACTTGTATAGCCATCAACAATCGGGTATCTACACTTATTACCATGTCTAGCCGCTTTAGATAAGTGTGAATCCTCCCATATTTCACAACCTGAAAAATACTGCTTAGTCTGCCTATTATTCTTAAATACCGCAATTAATGACTCTCATACTTAACTTCATCCCTAGCTTTGTGAAACTACGAACCGCCTCTGTCTGTGAGAGTACGTCGCTAGGTCAGTGCATCTCGCTCTCGATATACTCCAGATTTTCACTATAGGACAGCAGAGCTGCTCGTAGGCTATGTTAGCTCCGCAGGAAACCATCACATGGCTGACTAGAAAATCAGCGCAAGTACTATCTTAAGACGGTTTCTTATGGTTCCGATAGTTTCTTCTTCGATCTTTACATTGGGGGTCCGCGAAATCTTATTCGGCTTCGCCTCAAATCCTTTGAATTCCGCCTAAGATCTGTATTTAACAGGATATTCTAGGTTTGTAATGTATAGCATACTCTCCTAATTTTATGCTCCACTTTTGTAGTCTACCCGCTACTTCCGGCTTCGATAACACTTGCTTTATTGGCTGGTCGTGATCACTATGATTGGTTGCGCTTGAAATATCTCTTTATGCGTTTACTACACTGCACAACGCAAGAATAGGTTTTCCTTTGACGTTTAGTTCACTTTCGGACTCTACCGAGCGCGGCTTCACTAAAATATATTGGCATTTGTATTGCTTCCGTTTCGGTCTATCAGGATGCGTTACAGATTCTTTGTGCTGCCAAATTAATCGAATTAAGTTCTTCCTTTCTTCTGGGGATGCGTTATAAGTGTTCGCAATTTAATATCTTAAACATCATCAAATCACTCTTCAACCTCAAATAATACTACCCTCTCCACCCACACCAACAACTATAACACACCCACACCAAAAAACCACCCCCATGTGATGCAATTATGGGACAAAATGTTATATTAATTTCAAGGAAATCAACGAGATTACTTTTCAAATGACACATTTAGAGGTCGTTCTCGTGTATCTAGCGCTGTGTATTATGAAGTAACGCCCCCGGACACATTTCCGCCACGACTTAATTTTGGGGGTGTTACATTGTAAGCCGTGCTCTGAGAGGCCCGGAAGTGAACTACACGTCAATGGAAAAACTAGTCCTGGCGTTGGTGCATGCTAGTAAACGCTTAAAGAGATATTTTCAAGCGCATCCAATCATAGTGATCACGGACCAGCCAATAAAGCAAGTGTTATCCAAGCCGGAAGTAGCGGGTAGACTACAAAAGTGGAGCATAGAATTAGGAGAGTATGCTATACATTACAGACCTAGAATATCTGTTAAAGGACAGATCTTGGCAGACTTCATAGTTGAGCGACCGGAAGAAGATTCCGCGGACACCCCAATGAAGATCGAAGAAAAACTATCAGAACCATGGATACTGTTTACGGATGGGTCATCCTGCGCAGATGGTTCCGGTGCGGGACTAATACTCACAAGTCCGGAAGGAATGGAATTCACTTACGCTCTAAGATTTGGGTTTGAAGCAACCAATAATGAAGCTGAGTATGAGGCATTAATTGCGGGTCTGAGAATAGCAGAACAAATGGGAATCAAAAGCCTCCAGGCAAATGTAGATTCACGATTGGTGGCTAACCAAGTTAACGGAACTTACATTGCGAAGGAAGCAGATATGATCCGATACTTGGAAAAAGTAAAGACGCTCACCAATGGCTTCCGGATGTTCACAATCAAACAGGTTCCAAGAAGCGAAAATAAAAAAGCTGACGCATTAAGCAAGATAGCATCCACCAGTTTCGCACACTTAAGCAAACAAGTATTGGTTGAAGAGCTTAAGGAAAAATCAATAAATAAGGCGGAAGTACTAGCGATAGTAGAAGAAGAAGGGGAAACATGGATGACCCCAATTCATGACTACATTACAGGAGGCATCTTACCAGCAGAAACGGATAGGGCAAGGGCAGTTAAACGTAAGTCGCAGCGGTACTCCATAGTAAATGGAATTCTTTACTAGAAATCTTTCCTTGGCCCATGGCTAAGCTGTGTCGGACCACTTCAGGCAAACTATGTCCTTAGGGAAATACATGAGGGATCTTGCAACATGCACGCAGGCACAAGATCAGTGGTATCTAAAGCTTTGCAAATTGGATACTACTGGCCTACTATGCATAAAGACGCAAGGGCATTAATATGGGCATGCAAAGACTGCTAGAAAAACCGACCGATCCTAAGAAACCCGCAACAAAAGTTGAACCCAATCACATCTCCATGGCCATTCTACAAGTGGGGAATTGACATTACTAGGCCTTTCCCGAAAGGTCCTGGTAAGGTTAAGTTCTTAATAGTAGCCATCGACTACTTTACTAAATGGATTGAAGCAAAACCGGTCGCAACTATAACCGGTAACCAATTCAAAAAAATTGTTTGGGATAACATAGTTTGCAGATTTGGACTCCCTGGAGAAATAATCTCAGACAATGGAAAACAGTTCCGAGACAATCCATTTAAAGATTGGTGTGAAAAGTTGTGCATCCGCCAGCGGTTTGCTTCCGTGAAACATCCACGGACAAATGGGCTAGTAGAAAGGGCCAACAGAAGCTTAGGAGAAAGGATTAAAGCAAGGCTGGAGGCAAGGAGCAAAAATTGGATGGAAGAGATCTCTCACGTTCTATGGGCACACCGTACCATGATCAAGTCAAGCAATGAAGACACTCATTTTTCCTTGACATACGGAACGGAGGCAGTCATTCCAACAGAAATTGGCATGCCAATACTAAGAACAACTGAGGTTGATGTGGTAAGAAATGATGAAGCCTTAGAAGTCTATTTGGACTTGTTAGAAGAAAAAAGCGAGCAGGCTGCAATCCGTGAAGCAAAGAGCAAAAGAAAAATGGAGAAATATTACAACGCGAAAGTCCGCAGTACAAGCTTTAAACTTGGAGATCTAGTATACCGCAACAATGATGCAAGCCACGCGGAACAGGGAGGAAAGCTAGGTCCCAAATGGGAAGGACCATATGAAGTGACAGAAGCACTAGGAAAAGGGGCTTATAAGCTAAGGGGCCGTGACGGCAAGCAACTCCCGCGAACATGGAACATCCGCAACCTCAAGAAATGTTATGTTTATAGAACGTAAGCGCCTCACTCACGCGGACTCCGCTGAGAAGAGAATGGCAATTTGATTTACTTTATCTTTTGTAATGTTTTTTAACGTTTAATGAAAAGTGAAGCCTAGCTACCTTCACAAACTTTACTTTAAATTTCTTATTTTTTACTTTACAAAGTTATTCTTTATGTGATTAAGACGCGCACGCAGAAGGGCACGACCCAATAAATGTTATTCCGCATAGCAAAAGGATGAGTAACTTAAAAAATTCACTCAAAAGTATATAAGAGGCATTGCAAGCCCAATACTGAAAAATATTCCATGAGTATTTCACTAAGTCTATCGTCACAAATACGCAATAGTGATCTAAAAAGATAGCGATGAAGGGAGAATAACCCACAAGTATTCAAACAAAGACTATCGAAACAAACATATCATGGTATTAAAATGATAGCAAAGTCAAAATCAGGCATTAAAACATAAAAATGTAAAAATACATTTCATCGTACTCAAAAAGGTCACACATGACCGCGGTACATAACAGACACAAACTGTTAGGAATTTGTAAACATACAAAAAAGCCTAACAAAAAGACCACACGCGATCACGGAAAATTACCATAGAAAAACAACTTGAGTGAAAAGAAGGATCATTCCGGAACATTCAACTTCGCGCCATCAATGCTAGGAAAGGGGTTCGCATCCGCACCCGTGCCTGTTGGCCCATCCGCATCAGTACCCTCTTGGCCATCCATATGCACAACTTCATAATCATCTGTTGATATAGACGGAATGGTGCTGGTTGAAGCCAAAGTCACAGATAAAGCAGTGGTAGTACCAGGAGCAGTACCAAAAGTGCCTGCGGTACCTTCCAAGTCAGCAATGGATAAAGGCTCGGCTAGCGGAACAAAAACATCACGGAGAGCTGATCTATTGTTAGCAATATTTTCCTTGATCCTTCGGACTCGGTTCTGAGAAACATCAAGAGAAAACGATAGGGAAGTAGCACCAACAACAGTCTGGTCCGGGGAATGATATATGGGAACCATCAACTGATCAACGTGAGGTTGTGACTCAGCCAAATTTAATCTTTCGGCAAGACTATCTTCCAAACAGAGAAGGTTCATAATAGTATCAATGCTAGCATCTTTATTTGATTTCAACTCTGAGATTAAAGAAAAGTTAACACTTTGAAGACGCTGCAAAGCAGAAAGATAATCAGCCTCCGCGGATGGATTATATGCAGCAACATTGGTCAAAACTCTACCCGCCGCGCCATGGCTGATTCCGGCAGATAATCCTTCCTGCATACCTTTCTCAACGGCCTTACCAATCGCCGCTCCAAGAGAGGAAAGATATTCAGTAGAGTTCAAGCATTTGGCGATAGCAAGCTCTAAGCCATGAGTAAGAAGCCATCGACGCCCAGAGATGGTAGTCAGAAGATGCGGGTAAAATCTCTCCTCCAAGTGAAGGGCAAGTTCAACAAGATCGGTATCCAGCTTATTAAAATTTTCATTCATCTCCCTTATCTGGTCATCCTGGAACTTCTCAAGTTGACCCATGAAGTTGTCATATGCCGTGACTTTGTTTTGAAGTACAACAGAAGAAGCTTCCAGCTTATGCACCTAAAATCGAGCAGAAACATAAGAAAATGGAGGAATATAAACAAAAAAGGATTTTAAGTATAAATATGCGTACCTGGTCAGTAAGATTGTCATTATGAAACTTAACAGAAGTGACCATGACATCCAAATCAGCAACCTCTTGTTCCCTTACCTTAACGGTAGCCGCAAGGTCTGCCACTCTAATACCAAGCTCACCCTTCTCCCTCTCCAAAACAATATTATGATCCGCCAAAGTCTAAACCTCAGCACGGAGACTGATAGCTTTCGTAGCCTCCGCCTCCTTCACCAACAACTGAGCCTTGAGATTCGCAACCTCTTCATCCCTGGTTTTCAGCAATAAAATTTTCTCCTCTACAACGGCACTCAATCTTCTTTTTTCCCTGATATTAAACTCGGCACGCATTCTCACTTCAGCGCTAAGAAACATTTGGCGAGCAACCCCTACATTAAATTCCGTGAAAAGTTGGTCGTGCTCCATCCCACGGATAGAAGCAAAAAACCTAGGTAGAGCAAACTCATCCACCATCTCGCGGCAAGTACGGCCATCATCTAAACGAGAACCATTGGTGACACTCCATTGGCGTACGTGCACTTTCTGAATATCTGTGTCAGGACTAACAACAGTACGAATACCACCAACAATGAAGTCACTACCAGTAAGGCCAGAGAAGCCACCCACGGTATGATCAGCCCCAGAAGAAGAACCATCACCAAAAACAGAAGACTCAACAAGTTTTTCCTTAGCAGTTGTAGTAGGGTCAACAGTGGAAGTAACAGTAGTTGTCATTGTCATTAGCGGAACGGAAGGCCTGATAAAAGAGTCAGCTTCAGCTTCCGCAATATTAGCACCGGAATGATGAGAAGAATCTGAGGAAATTATGAACCTTTGCGGAGCTCTTTTTTCTTTTTTGTCAATGTACGGTGTTAGCCCAGCTATAAGAAATCAGTGTGATCCTTGCCGCTCACGCTCCGGCGTGGCAGACACGGAAGAAGTCACAAACGACAAAGTCGGAATAGGCTCACCTCTAACCACAACATTTTGAACAGCCCTAGCGAGCAACTGTTGAACCACAGACTTGGACTTACCACCCACGGATGCCCCACTCAGAGTTTCGTGATCCTCCCTTAGTTTTTTGGGAGGATGTGAAGATCCGCCAGCATCAGAAACAGTGGTTTTTCTCTTCTTTGGACGCCTTGGCTGTAACGGAATCACATCCTCAGCAGCAGTAGTAATGACTGTAATAACCGGCTGAATGACAATATCTTGCTCAACACCACCACCACCCGCGAAATCTCCTTGTTCTGCTTGAGTTCCGCTTCCACCTTCATCAAATAGCCTGTCAACACTGGCATCAAGTTCACTTTTCGCACGGGCAGGTGCAACCAGAAGCAAAGGAACGGTGCGACCAACAATAGTATCTAACAGTTTTGGTTCGTCTTCACCACGCTGCCTCTCACCAATCCTAACCTTTGTGGGGTCGGCAGTATGAATGAACAAAAGCAAATCTATTTCTACAAAAAATGTAGACAGTTAGAAAATATGATCAAAAAGTATAGCATAAACGAAACATAATAATAAACACCCACCCTCATCATCGTCACGCAGAAATTGAGGATAAATATTCTCATCCAAGGTATTATAGCGGCTGATTCCCACTAGACAAAGAAATGGTTTCGGATATTTATGAAAGGGAGCTGAATGTGCAACAAGGGTAGCGTAATGTTCCGCATTAAATTCATAAGATTTAGGGAAAGGTTCTTTCGGCACACTTTTGTTAGTATTCCACGGAAAGGAGGCAGGGCAAGTAAAAGCGTCAACCCAAAAGAAACGATCATTCTAGTTTTTCAATGAATCTAAGGGTTTGGTATAGCAAACGGCATCATTCCCTAGACGTTTACTGAACGATATCCACCCCTTGTTTTTAGAATTCACATAAAGATAACGAAACAACCCAACCGTTGGCTTAAATCCATGAGCACGACAAAGAACCTCAAAATGAGATACTTTGGACGCACCGATAACGGATAGCTAGGATATATGAATGCGGTAGTATCTGAGCATGTCAACAAAAAAGGTGGAAAGCGGTAATCGAAAATTATCATACTCAAAGAATCTAGTATATACACCTATCTTGCCAGGGGGCATTTCATGAATCGTTTGATCAAGGTTAGGTAACTGTGGATGAACCTCACCAGGAATATGGTACGTTTCACAAAAAAATTGCAGAGCCTTTTCAGTAAGAGCAGATTTTATATCTGTAATACTGCCCATGATAAAAAGAAAACAAAGATTGGGGGCCTAACCTAAAAGTCTAAAAGTTCTTCAAAGTAGGGCACAAAGGATACAGATTGGAAAAAGCTTCAAGAATTTTTTAACAATGGCGATTTTAGATAGAGAAGATGGAAAAGGAAACAGTGAAAACCACACCGAGTATTTATACTCTCGGTGTAGTAAATACAATGTTTCTTCAGATACACCCACGTGGCCATGACCTCTGAGCCAACGGTCAAGATTGAAAGTAAAAAATAATGATGACAGTTAAGCAGTTGGACTAACCAGTCAAATCAGTCAGAATATGAAAGACCACAAATGAACCACGTCAGCCATGTCTCACCTACCAATAAAAAGAAACGTCGCGGAAATATAAGCGACCACGGAAGACGAAAAAGGCACGGAAGGATACCGGAACCTGAGTCTAGCAAAACCTACCGCACGCAACAATATCGCACGCAATAGGCATACTAGACTGGGAGGACTTGATGACGTATAATAGGTATACGAGGCCCCTGGGCCTGAACCGTATTATCACAATAGATCCCAGGCCCAACCAAACAAGTAAAAGCAACAAAAAGCATAATGGGCCAGAACTAGGCCCAATTCCGTATTGACATGGCTCGAAAGAAGCAAGTCGGACGTGACAAACCCTCCGCAGACCAACAAGCGTCCGCGGAAGGGAATTAGCGTCCGCAAGTCACGATTACAAGCGGATCCTTATCCAATAAGGGTCCCACTTCGGCCTAATAACAGAAATGAGTGAAATACTAGGAAAACCTAATATTTGGCCCACCTATAAATAGGGGTATTATGACACCCCACAAGGTACATCTTTTTTACTCACATTCATACACACATTATTCTCTCACTCTGACATACATACCTCTGACAACATGATCTCTTACTCTCACGCCGGAGTCTAATCGCGTGGTCCGTCCCCACGGTAAGACTAACGGTTTATCTTTATTTGTGCAGGAAACTATCTAAATCACTTGATTTAGTACAAGATCTAACCCATTTACAGCTTGCTGACCCGGCCAAACAAGCGATCCAGATCCAATTCAAACTCATAACACAAATTATACTAACAGTAGAAACTCTGAGTATAACAACTACAACAAACGATATATAGTATAATGTGGGACTAAGGTTACTATGTTTGTATTCAACAATTTTTAAAAGTTAAAAAGTGTATTTGAAATTCGAGTAGAAATCTCCATAGTATGATTTAAATTAGGATGAGGATCCTCTAAAGTTCATTTGAACTTTAGAGGTAAAATTATGTTAGTAGCTCTTTTTTTTACACTAACTCAAAAGAGTCGTTATCAGTCGATTACAACGTAAAGCGACCATTTACAACCCTACATGCAAGTCTTTTACTCATATAGGAGAGCTCGGTGAGGGGAGGTGCTCGCTCGCCATAGACAAAATATGGTATCAAATGCGGCGCCGTAGGACGCCGGTAGGTGCGCCATTCGTCACTCCGTCAACCCACTAACGAGCGTTTTTGGTTTTTTTTTCTTTTAGAATTTGAATTAAATTTCAACAAAAAACTCCCTTTTTACTTATAAATACACACTTTTATCATACACATTACATATATTAAATCCAAATCACATACATATATTCTCTCTCTTTCAATCTTCCATATTTATACTTATTTACCTCTTAATTAATGGCTTGCTCTCTACCCCATAAGTCCATACCGTCGAAGAAATTCAAGCTTATGTTAAGAAATAATGTGACGAAGAAAATGCGGCTCGTCAAGAAGCGATTATGGGCGTAATCACGTTGTTTGAGCAAGCAATGGCGGCAAAGAAGATTTGAAGAAAGAATACGCGGAATGTAAAGACATTTCGCCAGAAATACGTGCCGTGAGTGAGAAATTTTTGGACTATGAAGCCTGAAAAGATTACAACTTTAAGAAAATGGTGTTGAGTTATGTGTCACAAATATAAGATAATATCAGTCACAAAATCCGTTGGATGCACAAACAAAACAAATAGGATGATGTGTGTTTTTCGTAGCGTATTGTAATTTGTATTTTTTATTTTAATGTCAAATCAAACCCGGGGTTTTTAGAGGATATTTATATGAAACGAAGTTCAATGAGGAAGGAAATGATTCGTCCCTCATTTCATTTTGCTTAATTATTAATATCCTAAAAAATCCCGTGTTTGAAATTTCGTATGTTTACTTTATTCTTGTATTTTATCGTAATCTGTATAGTTTGTATTTTATCACGTGGTTTTTTAAAGGGAAATTTACATGAAGTCAAATGAAATGAGGGAGTATATCATATCCGTTCTTCATTTCATTCGGCCTCATTATATATGTCCTCCAAAAAAACCTTGTGACTTTTTTTTCCGAAACGTTTTATTACTTTGATTCGAATAAATGTGTTTGTTTAAAATTAAATGAAAAAAAATGACAAATGGCTAGTTATTGGTTCCTTGCTAGGGAAGTGATTTTAGTTATTCATGTGCTATTGTGAAGAAAATGAGGTATAGTTAAAGTAGCAAACAAATAACACGTTATTTGTACACAAGAAACCTAGCACTCTAACTCTTGTTACGTTAATAAATTATTTTTTTGACAGTAAGGTTCAAATTGCCATTCAAATCAATAATCAATTAAACTGTATGTAACACGCTTTCAAAGTTTTTAAAAGAAAAGGCAATTGAAATAAGCTAAGAGGATCATCCAATATGATATACCTTTTACAATAACTCATTAACAATTATTTTTATATTATAAATTTACATTCACTATATTAAAAACTTTTACAACTTTATAAACGTTTTATATAACAAATGCATTACATATATTAAATTATAAAGAGGTTAGAAATTAGGACATTTACATGCCACATAGACATGAAATGAATGTCCAATATAATTGAAACGAAATATAAACATTTTTCATCTTTTTTAGAATTCTTCATGGTAGTGGTTCACTTAGGGGGTGTTTGGGATTGCGGTTTCAACCAACTTATCTGATTATCACGACTTGTAACCGGGAAAATCTCAAAACTAGTGTTTGGATAACATGTAAAAAGTGATTTTCTGTGTTTAGCTTGCTCCAAAACGCAGTTTTGAAAAATCATGTGGTGACTTACTTTTTGCAAACGTGATTGTGTTTCTTCTATGAAAATTACATATTTACCCCACTTTACCTTGGTTTTCTTATGTTTCTTTTTCTCATCAACATATAATTGTTCTTGCCTGTTGAGATGTTCTGAGCTGAAAGACAATGAGATGAAAGAGAGAAGAGGCGTATTTTATGTTATAAAACCCTAAATTGATTATAAATTTTTAAGTCAAGCCTAGTAATAGTAGATGGTTTACATTCAACAAAAAGCCCACTGGCAAAGGTAGTTTAGCACTTGAGCATTATGTATTTTAAAGAAATTTAACGACCTTTTAAAATAGTTTATATCTTTTATAAATATTGTGTAATTTTTTTTATATGTTATAAGTAAAGTAAAAACAGGTTTAAGTTTATATATTTCAACAATATATAATGATGTACGTTTTGGTAATTTTACATGTTAAGCTATTCAATAAATAAATTTGCCAAACACTTCAAAAATTGATTATCTAATGATTGCGATCTCAAACAACATACTCAAATCCAAACACTATGTTTCAAAACCACGTTTTGTAACAACTGATTATCTGATTATCCGTTTTCAAAACGTATAATCTATTTTCAATAAGCAATCCCAAACACCCCCTTATATTTTTTTATCAATATTCTTATTCGTTTAACTATTTTTCTTAAAATTCGAAATACTTTGACAACAACTATCTTGAGTCTTGCGACTTTGATTGGCTTAAATTTAAAAGAACAACTAATTGTAACACTTTCCTTCACAATAAAGTTAGTTCGATTTTTTTGTTTTTTTCATTTTGGTTACTAAAAGAGTAAAAGACTACGTCAGGTTGTCAACTTTTACAATCAACATCTATGATATCTAGAAATAACTCATCTCATAAAGAAGGGTTGATCAAGGCAATGCTTTTATGGCATCTACATATACCTATGAAAGAAATAATATTATTACCAATACGATAAACATGATATGATCCAACGGCTTTGGTTCCATTAAAAAGGTTTTTAGACTGAGAAGGTTGAGAAACAATCTAAGCCATTAAAATTATTTAGTTTTAATACATTATACAAGTTAGTAATTAAAGTAAAAAGGGTATAATAGTAATTCAATCATTCAATAATTAATTGAGGAATAACTCCTTTCTACTGTTACGTTTGAATTTAGAATCTGAATTTAAAAGTCATTTAAAGTTTGAATTTAATGGCATAATAGCATCTGGTTGCGTTTTTGTTCCATCTTCGTAATATATTTTTATGAATCACTATTTTTTAATTTATAATTAGTCACCAATTAAAATACAAACTTATTTGAAGATTCAAAATGATTTTTAGAAATCTTAGTACGACAACTATATAAAATATATATTGCAAAATATACGATTCATGTTTTGGTTTTGAATCATAAAACACTATAGTTTTATAAACTGAATCATTAGAAAAAAAAGTAATTTCATTTTGCATCATTTGTCAATCCCTGAATTTTGCGTCATTTATTTAGTGAATCAAGAAAAATATTGTTAGTGTTTTGTTGTTCAACATTTAAATATATGAATCATGTGTTTGCTATATGAATCATGTTTATTTTTATCACTAAATGTTTTTATTCATCGTTCAACTATATGAATCATAACTTTTTAATTTAAACGTTAGATTATATGAATCATTAA
>BQNB010105519.1:6964-20093 GCA_026074375.1 Tanacetum coccineum
AGTTTTTCAACCAAGGTAAGGGCAGGAGGGGGTGGTGGTGTATTCGAGTTTGTCATGGCAGAGTGATGAGTTCGACTGTTAAATCGAGGTGAGGTTTGATGATTTAGGGTTTTGAGGATCGGCTGTGAAGGTCTGATACCATGTAAATGTGTATTCGTTTATATTGATTTAGATGAATACAATAGGATACATATATAGTATGCATAATGGACCTAACCTAGTTACATACAAATACAAAGAAGGCCATGGGCCGTATTGACTGTTAACAGAACTAACCCTGATATGTACCAAGTTTGTTGCCAACGAAACCGAGGAGGTTGACAAGTACATCAGTGGACTTCCTGACAACATTTATGGGAACGTCAAGTCTGCCAGACCCAAGACGTTGGATGAGACTATTGAATTGGCCAACGACTTGATGGATCAAAAACTCCGCACCTACGTGGAAAGGCAATCAGACAACAAAAAGAAGGCTGATGATTCGTCCAGAAACAACCATGGTCACCAGCAATAACCCTTTAAGAGGCAAATGTAGCCAAGGTCTACAATATGGGGACAGGCGAAAGGAAGCCTTATGGGGGATCTTTGCCCAAATGCACCAAGTGCCATCTTCACCACAATGGCCCATGCACCCAGTGGTGCCACAAGTGCAATAAAATAGGGCACTTTGATCGCGATTGCAGGAGTACTGGTAACACAAATGTTACTAATACTCAAAAGGGAAATGGGGCAGCTCCCAAAGGAAATGGTTGTTTCGAGTGTGGAGCACCAGGGCATTTCAAGAGAGATTGCCCTAACCTGAAGAATAAAGATGGAGGAAATGGGAATGCACAAGGCTGGGTTTATGCAGTTGGGAATGCAGAAAAGAGAGGAAACGCATCGGGAAACTCGGATACCAATGTCGTAACGGGTACGTTCCTCTTAAATAACCACTATGCATCTATCTTATTCGACACTGGTGTCGATAGAAGCTTTATATCCACTGCATTTAGTTCCTTGATAAACATCGCCCCAACCCCATTAGAAAATTGTTATGATGTCGAATTAGATGATGGGAAATTAGTCGGGATAGACACTATTATACAAGGTTGCACTTTAAATTTCTTAGACCATCTGTTCAACATAGATCTAATGCCCATAGAACTGGGTAGTTTCGATATCATTATCGGTATGGACTAGTTAAGGAGATGTCACGCCGTGATAGTGTGCAATGAGACACTCGTTCAAGTTCCTTATGGAAATAAAACGTTGACTTTTTGTGGCAACGAAAGTAGCAATGGGAGAGAATCTCGGTTGACAGTTATATCATGTTCAAAAGCTCAAGAGTACATGGCAAAAGGATGCCAAGTCTTTTTGGCACAGATATCCGCCAAGAAAGAGGAGGACAAGTCGGAAGGAAAACAAATAAAGGACGTACCAATCGTCTGAGATTTTCCTGAAGTATTTCCCGAGGACTTGCCAGGTCTTCCTCCGGCTCGACCAGTGGAATTCCAAATCGACTTAATTCCAGGAGCCGCACCCGTAGCTCGAGCACCGTATCGATTGGCTCCATCCGAAATGAAGGAATTATCGGAACAATTACAAGAGCTTTCCGACAAAGGATTCATAAGGCCTAGTTCCTCACCTTGGGGAGCCCCGGTCTTGTTTGTCAAAAAGAAGGATGGGTCATTCAGGATGTGCATCGACTACCGTGAGTTAAATAAACTGACAGTAAAGAATCGTTATCCACTCCCGAGGATCGACGATTTGTTTGATCAACTTCAAGGATCCAGTATTTATTCGAAGATAGATCTGAGATCAGGATATCACCAGCTTAGAGTACGAGAACAAGACATTCCAAAGACGGCATTCCGAACTCGGTATGGTCATTACGAGTTCCAGGTTATGCCATTCGGACTGACAAACGCACCTGCGGTATTCATGGACCTCATGAACCGAGTGTGCAAGCCTTACTTGGATAAATTCGTAATTGTCTTCATCGATGACATACTTATTTATTCAAAGGACGAGAAAGAGCACGAAGAACATCTTAAGGCAATTTTGGAATTGCTTAAGAAGGAGCAGTTGTATGCTAAGTTTTCAAAATGCGAGTTTTGGATTCCGAAGGTACAATTCCTCGGTCACGTCATTGATAGCAGAGGCATACATGTAGATCCCGCCAAAATAGAGTGTATCAAAGATTGGGCATCTCCCAAGACACCAACGGAGATCCGCCAATTTTTAGGTCTTGCTGGTTACTATCGAAAGTTCATCGAAGGATTTTCAAAGATTGCTAAGTCAATGATGAAACTTACTCAGAAAGGAATCAAGTTCGACTGAGGAGAAAAGGAAGAGAACACTTTTCAGTTAATAAAGCAGAAGTTGTGTATTGCACCGATTCTAGCTTTGCCTGAAGGGAGCAAAGACTTTATTGTCTATTATGACGTGTCACACAAAGGTTTAGGTGCTGTACTAATGCAAAGAGAGAAGGAGATTACCTATGCTTCTCGACAACTAAAAGTTCATGAGAAGAACTACACCACTCATGATTTAGAACTTGGATCGGTAGTGTTTGCCCTAAAAATGTGGAGACACTATCTATATGGAACCAGATGCACCGTGTCCACCGACCATAAAAGCCTACAACATATTCTCGATCAAAAGGAGCTTAACATGAGGCAACGCCGTTGGCTAGAGTTGCTAAGTGACTATGATTGTGATATTCCTTATCATCTCGGGAAGGCAAACGTAGTGGCCGATGCATTAAGCCGAAAGGAACGGACTGAACCGTTGCGGGTTCGAGCCTTAGTTATGACGATTGGCTTGGATCTTCCCAAAAGAATATTAGAAGCTCAGATCGAAGCCCAGAAACTAGAGAATCTCGTGAATGAAGACGTAGGCGGTATGATCAGAAGGGATATACCCAAGGAAGGATTGGAACCACGTGCCGATGGAACACTATGTTTACAAGGCAGGAGTTGGATACCTTACTATGGAGACTTAAGATCCGTGATTTTGCATGAATCCTACAAGTCAAATTATTCTATCCATCCCGGTTCTGAAAAGATGCACCAAGATGTGAAGAAATTATATTGGTGCCCAAACATGAAGGTTGACATCGCCACGTATGTTAGCAAATACCTGACATGTGCAAGGGTCAAGACTGAACATCAAAGGCCATCCGGATTGCTAGTACAACCAGAGATACCCGAGTGAAAGTGGGATAATATCACGATAGATTTTATCACCAAACTTCCTAGGTCATCACAAGGTCTCGACACCATCTGGGTGATTGTGGATCGACTTACAAAATCTGCTCACTTCTTGCCAATAAGGGAGAATGATCCATTGGACAAGTTGGCAAGGTTGTACATAAACAGGATAGTAGTAAGACACGGGATACCTGCCTCAATTATCTGTGATCGTGATGGAAGATTCACTTTAAATTTCTGGAGATCATTTTAGAAAGCTTTGGGTACAGATATTAGTATAAGCACTGCGTATCATCCAAAAACTGACGGACAGAGTGAGAGAAACATTCAAACTCTCGAGGACATGCTACGTGCTTGCGTGATTAATTTTGGCAAGGGATGGGTTAAACATTTGTCATTGGCCGAGTTTTCGTATAATAACAGTTATCACGCTAGCATAAAGCCCGCCCCTTATGAGGCACTGTATGGTCAAAAATGTCGATCACCGGTGTGCTGGGCTGAGGTTGAGGAAGCCCAACTGACGGGTCCGAAATTGATCCAAGAAACAACTGAAAAGATCGTCCTGATCAAGCAAAGGATGCAAGCAGCTCAGGATCGACAAAAGAGCTACGCCGATCGGAAACGAAAGCTGATGGAGTTCGAGGTTGGGGACAGAGTTATGCTTAAGGTCTCGCCTTAGAAAGGGGTCGTACGGTTCGGTAAGCGGGGCAAGCTAAATCCGAGATATGTCAGACCTTTCAGGGTGTTAACAAAAGTTGAAAAAGTTGCCTACAGGCTGAAACTTCCTTAAGATTGAGCAAAGTTCACCATACTTTCCATGTGTCAAATCTGAAGAAATGTTACGCTGACGAACCATTAGTTATGCCGTTAGAAGGAATTCATGTTGACGATATGCTCCAGTTTGGGGAAGAGCCTGTTAAAATTATAGAACGAGAGATCAAACAATTGAAGCGAAGCCGGATACTATTAGTTAAGGTTCGATGGAACTCTAGGCGGGGCCCTGAGTTCACCTGGGAACGTGAGGATTCGTTCAAAAAGAAATACCCACAACTCTTTACAAACCGGGCTTCGTCATCTACTACAAGGTCTTAAGCTTTGAGGACATTTATTATCCGTCACTATTTATTTTAGTCCGATACGCGTTTACTTTTAATAATTACTTTTAAGTTTAAATCGCGTAGACTAGAAATAACCATTTAATGTAAACGGTCATCAAATAAATTAAGGTTTACATCAACCAAGTAATATATAATTATTAAGAAGATAATTATGTAACTTGCGTATTTTATTTTTGTTGGTCACGTAAAAGGGTTACGTTTCGCAATAAAATACATTTGGACATACCCCGGAAATACCTAGACTTACCTAGACTCAAACCAATACCCACTTTTAAAACCTTAACACAAAATTAAATCAATTCTTGTGTCAAGTACCCACTATGGCCGATTGTAGGAAACATAAACCACTAGAAATCCTTAAAAATCTTGTTAAGGTACATGTACATCTAAGTTTTAATTAAGGGTTGTACTTAATATTCCTAGTAAGCTAATATCAAATGGGTAAAGACCCTTTTTGCTTTCCTTTGCCCTATGTGCCGCGGCTACAAGCAAGGCATCACACAAAACCATTAAAAATCCTCCTAGTATCCCCAAAGTACTTGTACAACTTAAGGGTAATTAAACCTTGTACAAATTGTCCCTCCTAATCTATTACACAATGGGCAAAAATCTTCTTAGATCCTCATTTGGCCTTGATACCCGCGGCTAAGTGCATACACACACGAATGATATAAGTCCCATAATCTAAGTAAATCTTGTACATCATGCAAGCAATTAAGGAGTGGTACTTAGTGGTTTAGCTTAATACCATTTGAGGCTAACTAGAAACCCTTAAAAACCATGCACTATGGATCGAATTGGTTTGTTAGGGACTAAGGAGGGTTAACTAGCCTCATTTGCCTATAAATACACACTCACATTGACACTTAACACTTCTTGAAACTTATAAACACACAAACACTCCACCAAATAAACCATATTGTTCTTCCCTCTTTTTCGGGTTACACCAAAACCAAGCCTACACGCACCCTAAATTCATCCTAAGCACGGCTAAGGTCATACGAGGGGCATAGAAAGCTTTGAAGCTTGGGTTGAATACACACGCGGGTGTGTACACAAAGCTAGTTGATTGCCTAACTCATCACAAGAAGATAGGACCCTTTGTAAGTGTCTTAGCCTACGTTCTTATTCAAGTTTCATGTTTGCTTCATGTGACATAAGGCACAATTAATATGTGTTAACAAACTAAACATGGGTCGTGCCTAGCATGACACAACCAATGTCCACGTCTTACAATATATAACATATATAGACTTGTGTGGTGAACCAAAGGCCATAAGGCACGTAACAAAGATCTTGTGTATAAGCACGAATGTTTAAATATGACATGCACACGTAAAATATTTAACCGAGAGGTTGGATAACTCGTTTGGAAATGGAAGCACTTTCATGCCACGTATCATAATACTTAACAACTCGTCTTGCTCGATAAAGGATGTGTACGCAGAAGTTAGTACTGCTAGCAGAAGTTAGTACTACTAGCAGAGTTAGTACTGCTAGCAGAGTTAGTACTGCTAGCAGAAGTTAGTACTGCTAGCATGGTTAGTACTGCTAGCAAAAGTTAATACTACCAGGCTTGAGAAGTTAGTATTGCTAGTAGAGTTAGTACTGCTAGCATATTGTTAATACTGCTGGTGTATTAATAATACTGTTTTTGACATTCCTGAACTTCTTGTGTCCAACACGAACTCAAACAAACTCTAACGAATTTGTAACTCACTAATCGGTTGTATGATACGAGCTAAATTGGAAGTTAATACTGTCAGGCTTAAGAAGTTAGTACTGCTAGCAGAAGTTAGTACTGCTAGCAGAGTTAGTACTGCTAGCATATTGTTAATACTGCTAGCATATTAATAATACTGCTTTTGACATTCCTGAACTTGAGGGACTGTTTGAAATTAATAAGAACCAGAAAGGTAATTTTTGTAAAATAGAGGTACTAAACGTATCAATATGGAAACTCAAGGGTGTAAACGGTAAAGATTCTATTTTAAACTATAAGGACTATTTTTGCCAATAATGAAAACCTAAGGGTGTTTTATATAATTAAGTGATTTAAATAAACACTTATGGTAACGGACTAGTCGTGATACAATATGGATACTTATATAACTAAAGTCACGCGAATGACAAATAGGTGTATTTATTATTAATACTTAAACACCTTGTAAACTTAAAAGTATATAGTCGTACACCTTCCCAATAAGTAAAATGCCTAAGAAATTCTTTAGGTACTTATCGAGTCGAGTTGTTTGGGCTTGCGAGCCTAACTAGGCTCAAAATAAGTACAATAAGCTCCCAAGCTTATTTCCAGCTTATCAGGTCCACTGGCTTACTTAAGGAACTTTGAACTTATTAAAGCACATAACGGATCATTCAAAATATTTAAAAGGGCCTTAACAGGGGCACAACAAGGCTCGTTTGCAAAAATAAGCTCGAAATGCTTATTTTTAAGCCGAAATAGTTTTGTTGGCTTATTTGGACTAAATAAAGCCAAATGGCACTCGTTGGGATTAAATTGGAGCTAAAATGCAATTTTTGCAAATAAAGGGGCTAAACATGTAAATTTTGAAACTTAAGGGATTAAATTTGTCATTTTTGAATTATGATAACTCTAGGGACTATTTTTTAAACATTCTAAAACTCAAGGACTGAAGTGTAACTATAAGGACCTAAATTACGTGATTATAAACTTAAAGGACTAATTATGTAATTATCGAAACTAAAGGGTTTAAAGTGTAAATGTTTATATTTTATAAACCTAGGGACTAATCGGGTATTATTAGTAACTTAAGGGGTATATTTGTGAAACAAAAGTGAACAAAATAAAACACTTAACGAAACGGTCGAATATTAAAGATATTAGGACATAAACGGGTTTAACTACAAACAATCTTAACAACATAAGTATTTTATTAACAATGATATCACGTTTCCCCGAGGAACCATCGAAATTTATATATACAACTAATCATGAACACCACCACACAGTGATAACAGTATATATAAAACTTGAAAATGGAATTTAGTGTATACAATGAGTGTTATCCTACATGTGTAGACTAAGACTTGACCGTATTTACTTAGGTATTTGACGGTGTGATTCATTGCTTACTTGGATATTTATTATCATTTAGAGAACTACCTGCTAAGGTGAGTTCATAGCCCCATGTTTTACAATTATTTAAATGATTTACATCCTTGGGGGTGAGAACATGTTTGTTTTACAAATTGGACGAAGTGTATATCTTTATACGATGGATCTACGTGTTTGCCTAAAGTAGCGTATAACCCACTGAGCCCTTTATCGTGAATGATCGATTACAGGTTTGTGAGCGCGAATGTTATAGATAGATATATTTGGGATTGACATCCCCATTCGGGTGATTGGCTATCACCTGGGAACGAACGTTTTTATACCATGTCTGGGACTTGTGATGTTTCGGGTGTTATGAACATATTCCGGGCCATTCATGGCAATTTATTGCAATTCATAATGACGAGCTTCGTGTCATGAGCTTAGGAAAAGTATTTAATTACTTTTTATGATGTTTGCATATGTTGCTTATATACACTTGAAATCTTTTCGCGGTCCTACTATGATTTACATAAACCTTATGAATTCACAACTTTATTGTTGACATTATAAGAATGTTTTTTAAGTGTCAATAAAGTCACGAGGTGCGTGAATTACATTCCGGAAGTCTATAATTGATAGAGTTCAACACTCAAGAATTAGGGTCTTATTACATTTTGGGAAAAACTGTTATAAACCGAATCTTTATTTATATTGTTGAACAATTTGGAAGCCATGGGCTTATGTAACAAACAAGTATTTTGTTAATTAATATTCTTTGTGATGATGGTATGTGTGTGGTGTGAGTAGTCGAGTTCTCAGATCTTGTGCTATTGATCCATAAAGTAACGCCCTCGGATATTCAACATTCCGCTGCGTACTCAGATTTGAGGGTGTTATACCACACGTCTTACACCACCAGCTCCAGTGCCAACTGTTGACAAAGCAGATGAGATGATTTTACAAGATACATTACAAGTTAGTCTTGCTGAGCATAAAAATGTCGTGAGGGCAAGAAGCAAGAGAAAATTGTGGCATCTGTGTTGATGAGCACTTAGCATTCTGATAGAATTGAAAGATGGTGGAATGGACAAAAAAACAATATTGTGATGTTAGTTTATTCCTGGAATGATGAAATAAATATTCCCTTGGCACCTAGGATAGAGCCCAGGAGTAATAAGGAAAGTACCCGGTGAGGTGGAGATTCTAAAGATTAAGGAGTAGAGTTACCTAAGGAGACTCCAGTGGTGGAGATTACTAACGTTAATGTTGTCATACCTGTCAATGTTATTGGAGAGGAGGATGAAATAACTGATGAAGTGTATGAATTAAAGCGAAGGGAGAAAGGGAAGATTGTAGAGGAGTCTAGGAGTACACCATTCCCCACACCAATTAGATCTCTTAGGATTCATACTGATCTCGTATCCTCGGATACTAAGAAACTTCAGGAATTAACGGTCACTGACACTAAAACTACATCATCATCAAAATCACTCAGCACCAAATTGTCTAAAACAAATTGACTTCTATCATTATTCAAAGCCAAGCCTGCTCGTTTCAAACGATACAAAAATTTCTTTTAAGAGTTACAAGGACATTATACATATTTGTTTGAACATCTGAAAGCACAGTTTTTGTCAAGGAAGTCATTTGATACTCTTGTTGATCATCTCCAAGAAGTAATGGTCGAATCATTACCCACTATGGTAGATACGCATATTAAGGAGCAAGTTAAAAAGCAAGTTCCTGAGTAGGTTCAAGATCAAGTTCTAGTGTATGTTACGGAAGGGCTGATTTTGGAAAGATAAAAGACTAAAGAAGAGATGGAACGGATGATTGCTAATTCTATTTTACAAGAGCGTGGGAATATACAGGTTGAAATTTCCTCACAAATTCAGCACGCTATTGATAATCACATAGCTTCTCAAGTTTATGCGTTAGTAAGAAGTTATATGTCTGGACATATTCTTCAAGTTCATCTAGTTCAATCACAAACACCATCTGTTCCAGAACAATAATATCAACTGTATCTTTCCATGAAACACGATCCTCAGTTGTAGCAACAAGACATAGCAATATGGCTTAAACTTCAGATGAAGTTTGAGAATCTTCAGGTACCACAAACTACATGTAGACCTTTTGCCGTTCTCCTAAGAGATCAAGACGATCCTCATGATGATGCTCATCCTGATGGGGAGAATAGTGCAAAGCGACAGAAGACATCTGAGTATGAAGCATATGTGTCTGGAGAGTCATCGTCTTGACAAGTCAATAAAGATGAACGAGGTCCATCAACTTCAAGTAATCACAAGCAAGCATATGATTATGATTTTTGGACTGATTCTTATGCTTCAGATAATGATGAAATACCGATGAAGCAAGTGTCACAAGATAATATGGAAGAAGTATCACTGACTATTGATGAAGCAAAGTTAAAGAAAATGGCTGATGAGATGTTGAGACAAAGATGTACTTCAGGAGATGAGCATCAATATCATATTGATCAGATGAAGAATTTCTTGAAAAGTGACATTGTTTGGGAAAGTAGAAAGGAAATTCTTGTCTCTCCACATCCACGAAAGACCACACCTCTAGTTCAAAGTTGTCAAAGAGATCCTGAAGCTCCACCACTATCTCTTATAAATCAAGACCTTTTGTATCTAAAGAAAGGAAGTTCAGGGCCTGAGAAGATTGTATTATCACTTCACAAGTTTCTTGAAAATATCTTTAATGATGATGATATTGAAGAATGAACTTCTAGATGGGTGAATAAGTGTGTTAAGAAATTTAATCCTTATGCTCGATATGGTGTTGAACATTGGAAGAATCCTCATGAAAAGATCTTCTACATAAGGAAACAAAAAGAGCCTGGAAAACCAAAGGAAGTGATTTATTCGAACTCAAAGATCATTCAAGTTATCAAGACATACTGGGAATTGGGTCATGAACACAAGTTTATCACAGAGATAGTTGCAAGAAGAGCTAATGAGTGCATTGTGTCGATTACCGAGCCTGATTACAAGAATCTCAATAAGAATGATATTGAGGACATGTATTTGCTGATTATGAATGGCAAGGTTCCTGACTATGCAGAAACAGGGTTGCTATGGTCTTTATCAGTATTCATCAGAAGTTCAGTGATATGGGAAAGAGTGCATGATTTTCAACTTGGAATTGAAAGTTATCAACAGAAAGTTAATCTCACTGCACCAACAATATCTTTCCCAGGAGTTGAAAAGCACAAAATGTTCTCCATCATCTATGAGCCCGTGCATGGAATCATATACAAGAATAGCAAGAAAGAGAAAAGGGTGATGAGACATTCAGAGATTCATAAGTTTTGTGATGCAACACTAATTAGAGTACTTGAAGGTTTAAAGAGTTACAATAATGATGTTAAGTATGGCTATGTACAAAGAGAACTTACGAATGATGAGGTTGAGTATCTAAAGTTGTTTGAAGAAGAGATTGAAGTAAGATTGAAGTATCGCAATCAGATGAGAAGATGGGAAATGTATGTGAATGGAAGACCACTTAGACCACGAAGGAAACGCCCAAAATAATCGACCCTTGGGGGGAGATTATTAGGTTTATAAAAAAGTGTCATTATGTGGTTTAATTATAATTAGTCATTAGTCTTTATTTTGTTTAGAATAAAGTAGTTTGTAATAAGGTATATTATGCTAAAAGTAAGAAATAGCATAATTGCCAAAGAATAGGGACTAGAAGTGAAAAATAAAAGAAGGGAAGCCTTCTTCCTTCTCCTATAAATACCCCTTCTAATCATCATTAGAAGGTGAAGCCTTGTAATAAACTTTTTCTTTTTCCCTTTATTTTATAACTAAAATTTGAATACTTTCCATCCTCTACTATTCTCTCCAAGCTTTCATAGTAGATTATGTATGATTCAAGATAAACAAGACCAAACAATATTCAAATAAAAAACCCTAATCTTCAAATCATTCTCATGAACACAATCAATTCCTACGATTCAATCATCTGTTAAACCCTTAAATTATAAGTAAACAATTCTGCCTTTGAAATCATCCGTGAACATATTAGGTTTTTTTGATATTTCAAATTGATTATGAGTTACTAATAATTTATTGTGTATTTTTAAAATTAGGTGTTCAAATTGAAGATTAGAATTGACTACGCGGCTTATTATCTGGTATATTTTAGTCCCTAGTTTTACTTATAATTAGGGTTTGTTTTAATCCCCAGTTTGAATTGTTATACTTAGGGTTAGGTTTATATGTTATTTTTTTGGTCATATTCTATTTCAATATCAGATTTTGATACAATGTGTTAATAATAATATGGTAAAGTGTTTTAACGAATCCGCATACCAAGTGTTTGATGAATTTGACTTATTAAGGGATGCATAAGATCTTAAGCTTGAACTTTAGCTTATCAATACAAATTTATTATATCTATACGTAGTTATCGATATATAGTAAAACTATGTTGTTTAAAAGTTATTTATTGTTGTTAATGCTCAAACACCTCAAATGGCAAGTCGATCGAGTTTGGGGAAAAGGAATGAAATGACTACCATAGTAGCTTGGTAAACAATCCGCTTAAAATGCAACCATGTAAGTGCATTTCATACCTTCATGTCTAATGAATAAGCGTGAAGTAACAAAATTTACTTAATGCAAAACATTATGTCTTCCAAATCAAGCGATTTACACATAAAGTGCAATGTAAACATTAACACTAACCTCTTAGAATTCAACTTTCCTAAGAGGCTGTGTATTGTGAAATGCAATGATAAGTGTTTGTTTAAGAGTTTGACAATATCGCTTATTGAAGGATTTAAGGGATGTTTAGGTAAACTTAAAACAATATGTTTGGATCCTAATGTCCTGGACATCACATGTCGTCTGACGTCTGTAGCCAATTCGTTTTACAACTTATATTGTACGATTGGAATTATGCATTTTACTTTATAGTCACAGTTTTCTTTGCTTTTTCTAGAACAATGAAATGTACTTTTGCTTCTTCTTAATCTACAAACCGAGAGTATTAAAAAGACATATGGATCACATTCGGAGAAGCCAATGCATTCACCGCAAATCCATTGTGGGTTGTCATCACAAGACTTCAAGTATGTTTCTTTGCTCTTCTTTAAGTTGAGTAGGCTAGGTAAATCACGATACATTTTGTAAGTGTGGCAAAAGATATTGATTTGTCAGTGAATTATCATTGGCTAGTTGTTTGTGAATGTCTAAAGTAGAAGTTACGTTAACGATGTTTTGGATTTGTAAGACTCTTATATACTCACAATTTCTATGGTTATTTAAAACAACAGGAACCACTAAATATACAACTTAAAGAACACTATCAACTTTTATAACTTCTGCTACAACTTTTGTGATTAAAATAATCGCTTGGGATTTCCAGGCCATAATGCGTATTCTAGTTATGAAATTATTTGTATGTAGATTTGCTTATGGTGGAAGATGATGAGTTTTGGTAGGACATGTTGATCCCACACCTTGATCGGCTCTTTAGAATATAAGAGTTTGTTACCTTGGAAGAATCCAAAATAACAAAGATTGAGACTTTGTGAATATACCAAAGTGTATGCGGAAACTACACCTTGATACTCTAGAGAAATGTATGAATGAAACAGTAATGATACTCACAAACAATAAACACTAAAATCACTGCTTCAATATTATAAATAATACGAGTACTCTCTAAGTACTGGGGTTACACAACCTTGAAGCAATTACAAA
>BQNB010105520.1:0-23584 GCA_026074375.1 Tanacetum coccineum
ATGGCGCAATTTTCGTATTTTAAATCATCCGTTAAGTGGCCTAAACGAGACTCGAACCATTAATTTGCAAAAGTTACACCTTTAGTCCCTGAATCAATATTTACAACTCAAACCCTAAACTATTTATCACTTATCATTTTTTTTGAAACTTTTCTTTTGTTATAAATATAGAAGATTATGGTTCATTTTATTTATAAAACCTAAATGATATACATCCTCCATCTCTCTCTCTATAACATTTCCCGGCGCCTCCTCACATTTTCCGGCGATCTCCGACCACCCTCCGGCCGACACCATCACAACCACATCACCGCTGTCGTACCTCCACCACCAACACACCATCATCATCTCCTCCATCCACCCACCTTCGCCCCATCCTCGTCGAAACACCACAGTCGCCATCCTCCCGCCATCGTCACAACCAACCGCGGCTCAGCCGCTGTAAAACCACCACGTAAGGTGCGTTTGGTGTGGGTTCAGCCGACGCAGGGTGCGTTGGGTTTTTCATAACTAGAGTGCGTTTGGTTGTTGATAAAACACACCAAATGGTGCGTTGGGTTTGCATAAACCACACAAGGACGCGTTGGGCTGTAGTTAGCACCAACAGTGGGTGCGTTTGAATATGGGTTTAGTTGTTATTAACACCACAAGGTGCGTTTGGTTTCCTCAAAGCAGCCAAGGGTGTGTTTGGTTATAAGTAACAGTTTAGGGGTGTTTAGTTTTAGTGTTGACAGCATATTCGGGTGCGTTTGGGCGGGCAGTTAACACCCAAGGGAGTGTTTGGGTGAGCAGATTACTCATGAAGGGGCGTTTGGTTTTCTGTCACCGCGAAAGGGGTGCGTTTGGCTGTGAAAAATCACAGCTAGGGTGCGTTTGATTTATGGTTCCCACAGTTAGGGTGCGTTTGGCTGTGGGTTTAGCAACGAAGGGGTGTGTTTGGTTTAACATAATTTCACCAAGGGGAGCGTTTGGATCTGGGTTTAGTACTGAGTAGGGTGCGTTTGGTTTATATAAAAACCGACTAATAAATACAATATAAGGTTTAATAAATATTAAACCGGATCTAAATGTGGTGTTGGTTAAATAAATATTTTATTTATTATTCCTGGTTCTGTGTTTATAATAACTATTAAAAGATGTGTTTGGGTTTGCAACATGTATTGAATTGAGGGAAAATGATTAACTTTTGTTAATATGGAAAACTTTAAATAAACAAATAGGTCATGCCGGGATTTTTATAAACTACTACGTTTAGTAAATTTTTACAAATCTACTTTATTTATTATCTTGAAAGGGTCTTAAGAATTGTTAAATCGTGATGACCCGATAATTAAACTTAAACAATAATTTTTTAGATTTCATTTATCTAGTCCACAACTTTACAACGTGCGTTTATTTGTATAAGGGAACTTTCTATTAAATCATCTGGGGATATCTGGGCGTGTGTCGAATTACTTAGTATCATTTATTTTATCACATTTCTTATATAATACTTGGAAGGTATCATATAATTAGACCATTTCATTTCAACTATCACCTTTTAAATATAACGCATGTCGTGTGCTAAATACGCATCGAGTTATTCTTTTGGTTGTGTATCTTGTTATATAATTCACGATGTGAATTATACACGTGGTCACTTTTTATTATGTAATATATACGGAATATATTACACACTTTGCGTTTACTTTATTTATTTATTTTATTTAACCAACCACCAAACTATTACAACTTTAAATCTAAATCTTTAATCAACGCGTCGCGTTGATGTAGTCACACATTGGGAACCCAAATACATCATCCTAGGATAGCAGGATATAACCGTTAAGATAAGCTGCAACTTCTTGGTCGAGCTGTTTCAGTTTTCGTTTTGTCTGGCGCTTAATATGCGACGTTCCCTGCCAATAGTCTACACATCGATGTGAGTTTATAGCCCCTCTTTCATAAGCATCTTACAATTGCTTTAACAATATCGAGGAGAATACATGCTAATAAAATTGTTTACCATTAAATTCCGGTTGAAATATCTTTTACATACTTGATTTCATGCAATTCATTAAATCACAATTTCATTGGTGGCATTACATTGCGTTTCATATTGTGTACTACTATTTGCATACATTTTTGAAAAAACTGTTTTAATACTCATTTACCTGCAATTACTTGATTTATATACACTCCTTTCTCTAGCTTATGGTGTTTATGTATCAATAAGTGATCTTTGAATACAATGGTTTTTTATTGCGACACAAGTGTTTTCGGTTATCATTCTGTTTACGTGGTTGCCTAAGTAACATAACCCACACATGCCCATTATCTATGAATCGTTAAATTCATGACGGAGACGGTTAGAAAGTGCGAGTGTATACTAGAATCTACTTTGGGAATTGACTTCATTCGGGTGAGTTAGCTCATCATAGTTTCGACTGTCTGAAACAGAATGCTACTTGTCATGACAATTTTGGAAGTTACGGGTTTGAACATTAAAAGGGCTTTATTTTCATTAATTGCGAACAAGATGCTTCGGCTTCATTGTCATGAGCTTAGACGCACTGTAGATATCTCATGTCTACTGTGGTATTTGTACTATGTTATAGCTAGCCATACTTTTGGAAAATTCAACGATTCACTGTCCTTACTACATATTGTACATTTACTAATTTCTGAACACTTTTTATTATATTGCGGAGAAGCTATAACACTAAACTCTTTCGGTGTCTACATTTACTCTTACATTTTTGCGTGTTATTTTAAGGCTTTGAAATGGTCATAATACTTTATTAATCTTTGGATTTGCAACATGTACATTTCTATTACAAAACTCTATGAACTCACCAACTTTAATGTTGCCATTTTAAGCATGTTCTTTCTTGGTGAATTTAGATGCTTGCTTACTTGATGTTGCATTGGGTCTAATGTTGAAAGATTTAATTCATGGAATTTTCGTCACATACAAAAAGAATCAAATTCGTTGTATATTTTCAAGTTTTTCATTGTGATGCAATTATGGGTAAATGTTATATCAATTTCAGAAATCCAACGAGATTACATTTCAAATGACACATTAGAGGTCGTTATCTTGTATCTTGAGCTGTTGTAATATGAAGTAACGTCTCCGGAATACTTTCTGCTGCGACCGTTTATGGGTGTTACACAATATAACATTTATCGAACAGCCTCAAGTCGTGCAAGTGAGCAAAAGATCTTAAAAATCTCATTTGCATTCTTTGTTGTATATTTAGCTACAAGGACGAGTTTTGTTCAGAAACTGCAATATTTCAGAATCACATTGTTCTTCAAGAGCCTTTTTGAGTTGCAATAACCTTCTTTTCCTTCTGGCGTGGATCAGTTCCAAATTGAAGTCTTCAATTGATTTAACTCATCTTGCTTGACTCAATCAAACTGTGGTCTTGCATTAGCTTCTTTGATATTCTTTGGTTTCAATAGTGCTGCGGTTAATGCATAATGCACTACCTTAGAATCTGTGTTAGCCTGTTGCGCGAGTCATGACAAGGTTTGGCTGGGTCAATCAGTAACTTGTCGAGGATGATTTTTATCCAAATGTGTGTTGAAGGGTTTGTATTGGTAGAAATTTCGGCCACCATTTGATGGTTTTAGAGCGTTTGTAGATGCACTCATTTCTTACGACTCTGGAGGATTATATGAAAACAGATTGTGAATTGCCATCAAATATGAGCTGATTTTTCTTGAATGAATTCATCAGCCTTTGTATAAGAGATTGGAGATGTTTTTTCTTCAGACGTAGTTGCATTGGGAGGAGTCTCATGTTGTCACAATAAATGAAGATGTAGAATGGCAGTCTTTATGATTTGAAATGGTTGTGCAGGAATTGCATGGTGTATCAGATAACGTCTTCTTAAAATATTTCTTCAAACATTGGACAGAAAATTATCAAATTTTTTTTGTGGTGGGTATTTTTGTCAGCTGATGAATTATGATTATGAATCGGTTGATGTCGGGTTCTAAAACAATGTGTTCAGAAAGCCATAGTGTGAAGCTCGTTAAACCTGGACATTTTATGGTATTCCATATATATTTTTAAGTGTGGTCTTATAGATTCGACACCCTCTTGGATGTTTTTGAATAACCATAAGACTCCAATGGTCTTTTTTGGTTTCAATTTTTCCAAGATCGTTTGATATTTGTTGGATAACACAAAGACAAAAACATGAAAATATTCAAATTCGAGGTTTTCTTGCCTGTAATACTCATAGGTGTTCTTGTTATGTCGTGTATTGAAGGATTGACGATTTGAGTAATAAAAAAGTGGTCGCACAGCTTTAGCTCAAGAAATTCAGGTAAGCGAGAAAGTAAAGAACGTATCGAGCAGCTTCACTAGAGTTCTATTACGTCTTCAACTACTCCATTTTTGTGAGGTGTTTGAGCCGTTGAAAATAGTTGCATGATGCCAACTTTTCATAATGAGCATTAGAGTTTCATTTTTTGAATTCAGTAACACTTGTCTGTACGAATCTTGCAAATTGGCTTTATAATTTAGTTGGCTTTGAGCAATGAACTTCTTTATAATCTTTGGAGTTTCATTCTTTCGAATGAAGAAAGTAAACATGTATATCAAGAATAATTATCCACAGATCACAAGACATATATTCTTCAGTGTTGTAGCTACCCGCATTGGGACCGCATAAAAACCATATGACGTTAATTCCAACTTTGGAGTGATCACAGGGAATAATTGAGTGGATGAGCAGCTTTCTTGCTTTTTCCTCTTCACAAGGCAGGAACAAAGTGATCTTTTCATATTTAAACTTCGAAGACATCACCAAGTCAATTCTGGTAAGATGTTTATGGTGCCAAATTAGATGTAAGTACTGCCGGTGCCTAACATAACTTGTCAAGGTTGCCCTTAGACATTAGAACGGGTGATGACGCAGCATGTCAGACATAGAGATAGGATATAAAATTTAATAGATACGTCCCTAAAATGCAAATCATCTCCTTCTAGATTAACGCTGTAACATGTTCTTTGAAACGAAAAGCCGTTTAAAATCGCAACAAAAGTGCTCAAACGACTAACGAGATTATGTTCCAGACTTCAAAATAATATAAGGGACTTATACGTGATATTGCCTGTATATACATCTAACATAGGTTGTGATTGCTGCAAAGTGGTTTTTATCATTTTCCAAGCGAACAGTGCCATGAATTTTCTCAATGAAATTTTTCAGCGTGATCCCGATCACGTTTGCTTTGAAAACCACTATCAACCATATACAAAACAACTCTTAAACTACTGTATTACAAGACGAACACTACACATGGTCAAGTGGGCATTTGATTATCCTTTTGTTAACAGAGACGATTGTTTTTTAGTAGGAATATTCTGGTCCATTTGGGTTTGTGTTAACAGGAGACCAAACAACATTTGGTTTTGATTCAAACCATTTTTGCCAGATTTGACTAGTTCTAATCTTGTTCAGCTGTATACTCGTTAAAGACTTATCGAGTAATTTATTCTCTTTGTATTGAAAACCTTATCGTTAGATTTTAGGTGCTTCGACATCAATCCCTAGTTTTGGGTCTACATAAGTAGTATATTAATGACTTAGATAGTGTCGACTCACTTAGAACAACTTAGTCTTGCGAATCCATAGTAGTGTCATAAGTTTTGGTGTTATAGATTTAGTGGTATAGGGTCTACGACATTTCGACGCAATTCAATTTATAATTTGCAAACAATTATCATGACATGGAACTAAGCACATTTTGCATACAAGACAACAATACAAGTTTTGTTTAGGAGGCGTTTGCAACATCCAATATCATTACTTTCTTTTGTTGAGATAATAGTTTAGATGTGTTATTATGTTTGTTATTTTTCCTAAATAAAACTGCTACTTTCTTTGCTGGCTTTTAGTGTTAGCTAAGACATTTCCTTGACATGTGAATCTCTATTATTGGTCTCTTTCTAATAGATTCATCATTCATTCCTGTAGAAGATAATTCATGCTTAGACTCGTTTGTTTGTGATTATATGTTGTGACAATTTGTAATTCCAGGTGCTCTGACATTATTGTTTAAATTTATGCCTCTTTGTTTGAGTTGGGAAAGTTGTAAAAGAGGATGGTTTTGACATGACATGGTTTTCTTTTGATTTTTGAACATCCGTTTTCTTTTGAATAACATGTTTGTGTAATGATCTCGTTTTTTGTTGACTCAAAGTAGGAGGTTGAGCACCATTTGTTTGTCAACATTGTTTTTAAGACTTACCTTTTTAACATTTGCCAGTCTGTTTTTATCTCAGATTATGTAATCAAAAGATTTGTTCTCAACCGAATAGCACCATATGATATGTTTTTCTAGAGAAAAAGCAATTAATTCGTCCATTTTCGTTTGGTTAGACTGTCGTTTTGATTGAATTGAAAGCCTTTTGATATTTCATTTGGACATTGTCACGTTCTTTTATCAATGATTGCAGTACAAAATCAAGACACGTTTCATCTTAAGTTTCTCTATTTTTGAAATCAAGAATAATAAGAGGATTTGTGTTTTTTGATTTGAAAAATCCATTTATGTTTTTTCTTATTTATGTTGTAACTGTAATTCAAAAATCAACACTTTGGGTTTCACCACTTTGAACATCTTTTTCAAAGAATTTTCTATTTTGTTTTTTTACCTTGCAAACCTCTTGAATCTCAAAGATTTCTTTGTAAGTTGTTTCAATTTCAGTGGAGTGATTTGTTAACATTTCATGATTTGAAACACTCACTTATTTCAACTTCATGCTTGAGTGATACTTCCAAGAGTTGATCTTTCAAAAAATCATTTTGTTCTCTAGTTCACAAAGGTCATTTAGTAGACTCAGAAAACATCTTTCATCTGATTTCTATCCTTATCTAATAGTGTCTTCTCAAAGAATTCAAAATGAACTGGAACTCGTTGACAAAGTGGTTGAGTTGATCTTGACAAAACTCATTGAGTTGTATTTCTTACAGGTGACGTATAAAAAATGCTGATGTTTACAGTCTCTTTTGAATTAATTAGCCAGCCTTTGAAAACAATTTTTTATCTTATCTAACTCAATGATCAAAGGTGACTCACTCGGCATTGATACCGGGATGGAAGGAGTTGCATTTGAATTCTTGTCAGAATGAATAAAAGAAGATGGAAAATATTTTTGCTCAGCAGAAAGTTCTTTTTGAGGAACAAAATCTTTATAGAGAGAATTTATTTGTGCATAATCAATTGTCCAACAATTCTGTTTATTTGCAACAACAATTGGATCATTTATTTTTTTCGTACACTTTTTGTTGGCTTTTGGAAGCATCATCAAGAGTGTCCTCATTATCTCTAACATTCAAAGAAATTTCTGAATTACCTAAACTAGAGGCAAGATATAACTTTGGACATTGAGAAATTGCTTGCTTGAGTGTATAAGGATTCGGGTACCCCAAACCATGTTTTAATTGTTGATCATACACAGACAATGGCTTTGGTCCAAGCATAAACATTCCTTGTAAGGAATTGCCAAGTTTCAAAATTAGATCAACATTCTTTTTTAGTTTAGCCTCAAGATCTAGAACAATGTCATGATATTTATCCTCATTTTCAGTAATTTGTCTTTTTAAAATTGAATGAGTCTTTTGAAGTTCCTCATTTTTCCGTTTGTAATCTTTGACATCTAAATCTAATTTATCTCGTTGTTTTTCTAGATCTCGAATAATATCTTGATCACGAACAAATTGAGACTGGGCTTGTTGACTAAAATGTTTTGCTCGTTTATCGGCCTCAAGAAATTCGTTGAGATAATTATTATCCTCGTTTATGTTTTCCAAAACCCGAACCCTTTCCTTATACAACTCAAGCAGACTAGTCAAAGTCGTGTTTTGTTTTTGAACTTTTTGAGCAAATATTTGTTGTTTTTCAGCTTCCTGATATGCATTTCTAGCTAATTGCTCTAACGCGCATAGATCAGGAACATGTGTGTGACAACCGTGATTTGAGCAGGTTAGTTTAAACCTTTAGAAATGGCTAAGAGTTCATTTTTATGTGTGTAAGTGTTGTTCTATGTGAATTTATGTGGGCTAAGTGAGTTAATTATGTGCTTGATATCATTTTGAGGTGTATGGGCATCTCATTTTGAGTGTGTTTGAGTTTGGTGTTAAGTATTCCATTCGTTCACGTGTGGTGATAATGGATATGAAAGACATGTGCATGCATTGCTACGTCAATACTTGGTTTTAAGGAGTAAGCGTTTATAGGAAGTGTGTGATATTGGAAAGTAATAATGTGGTTGAAATATGGAAGTTGGTAGTAAACTTTCCGTATATAGAAAGTGAATTTGGAAATGAAAAGTTATTTTTAGAAAGTAGTTTATAAGCAAAATGGTTTACCAAATTACCTTAGGTTTTTATAAAAACTTAAGGTATTGAAGGTAATTAATTAACTAATAAAAGATAAAAAATACATTTTTTATACATGAATAGTAAATACGAATTTTGGAAAAAAAAGAATAAAGCCCAATCCTAGTAGGACTCTAATTAAAGGAAAAACTAATTTTAGTATAATTAAGATTCTAATTTGGTAATTATCTAGATCCTTTTCCCCACACTATAAATACAAACTCATAACCCCCATGTTTTTTTAAACTGATCGAACTCAAGGGCAGAGAGAAAAAAAAAGATTTTATTTATTCAAGATCAAGCTAGGTGATTTGTTGTTCAAGAATCAAGGTTTAGGTATGTTTCAATTAAGCTTTTGTTAATTAGTTATCATTAAATCATGTAACAATTATTAAGATGGATAATTAGGGTTTTATAAAATCTATAAATTAATATAATTAAACTAGTTAATAATGATTAGGGATGAATTATAAGTATGATGGTGTGTTCGGTTAGGTTTAGAATGCGTTAGAAGTTGATTTAGGTTTGAGCAGAATTTAGGGCTGTGTTGTTTCGTGAATATCTAGAGGTTAGAAGCATGAATTGATGTGATTCCGGTGCCTATGATGTAGCTCAGAGAGTCTAGTTTCCAGAACATCCGGCCTCGAAAGTTTTTAAGGTCGGAAAGTCATATAAATGTTGGTTACAAGAAAGGTTGATAAAGCAGTAAATTCGGGTCAGATTTAGGTCAGATTTCGAGGTGTAAAACCCCCACTTAAAATTTGAATTAGGATTAGCCAACCTACAGGAGTTTAGTTCTATGTGTCTATTAAAAATCCCCAAATGAGAGCTTCTGATTTAGAGTCTAAGTATGGTTTTTAGGTCCAAACTTTTTAGTGTTCGTTCAGATCCAAAACTGAGTAGTTAAAAGTTTGATTTTATTTGGGGCACTTAAGAGTGGAAATAAATTATTAGAAAAATCATGGAGATAATAAACTCATAATATTGAACCTGTAATTTTTGGTGAAATTTATAAAGGTCAGTAGGTATGGTTTAGAAAATGGTAAAGTGACACTAAAATTCTGCATTTTCGGGTAAATTGTTGAACATTGAAAAAGTATGTAAACGAATTGGTAAATGTTGGGCATGGTGTCGGGGTGACCCATGAGGGTAAATAAACACCTTAGACATCCATCATATGATTGTTATATGTGCTTAAGCTTTTGGCTTAGTAGCGTGTAACACGTGTTATTTTGTTGTTTAGCTGTGTGCGAGGATTTTGAGAATTGCTTTAGCATCAGGTGAGTTTCATAGCCCCTTTTTCTTATGTTTTTCTTGGGGTGAAAATGATGCTATGAGTTTAAATATTTTAGTTACTGTGATAATGTGTTTTAAATGAGGCATGGGCTATACGAGACTATTGTATGTTATGTGCTACTTGCTAATATGATATGGATTGTTGTGCTTGAGCGTGACCGTCTCAAGGCATTGATGGATTGTTAGAAGTGAGCGTGAGCGTCTCATTTCTGCGGATTGTTAATAGTGAGCGTGATCGTCTCATTTTTGTGGATCGGGATATGTTTGTGATGATTGAGCGTGAACGTCTCAATGTGGGTTGATGTGATTTCATGTTAGCTTGTATGATAGTTCGTTGTATGTTCTGCTATGCTATGTTTTATTTATCACAGTAATTTCAAAGCGAGTTATTGGCGTGTCTTAAACCTATGACTCTCACCAACATTATGTTGACGTTTAAGCATCATTTTCAGGTGAGCATCATGGGGATAAGATAGAGAGAAGTGGCTAGAAAGAGACCATAGGATGTCATGGAGTTTATTGCTTTTATGTCTTGAATATTGCATTGTTTGAATTATGGATACTTGTTGCATGTCTTTCTATTGGCGAGAACTTTCGTTTCATCAATAAAGACGCCTTTTGGATTTGGATTAGTTTTATGGGTATTGTTATGACACTTTGTGTCTATACTTTGCTTATTTATTGCATGTAGAATTCTCTTTATAGACGCCATTGTGTTGTGATGATATCCATGATGTTACGCCTCGCGTTTCCGCCTTGGCGGGGTGTGACAGATTGGTATCAGAGCCTTTGGTTATAGAGAAGTAGGTGGTTGAGCCTAGACTATAACCTAGGGGTCCTTCATGTAGATGCATTTAGGGCTTAAGTGTTTAATGCTATAACTGCTATGCTTCCCCTCTATTTTTGCATAGCTTATATATTTTATATTTTGCTAAGTTGTCATTTAGTTATTTTACCACAAATCTGATATGATATGTATTACTTTCTTAGTATTTTAGTTATGTTTTCCCCCACCCGTAAGAAGTCTCGTTGGGGAACCATTTTCCCAACTGGACTTAAGCGTTATAAGGAGCCTCTTGTGGAACCGAAGGAGATAGGATAGTTGATCGTTTGTCGGATGTGCGTAATAGGGCTGGACCCGCGGAGTCGGGTGATTCTTGCGGAGGCAAAGTCAAACCCAAGCGAGGCCCAGCATAAGTTTATCCCGTCCTTTACCTCGTCATGTTGTTATTGATTATTTCTTTTGGGTATTTCATATTTTGGAAGTCGTTGCGAGACTTTTGTTCCTTTATGTCGTTTCAATTTCAATTTGATATAAGTAAATAGTTATTTGATGGGGTATTTTTTATGTGTTAAGTTGGAGTGGTTTAAGATTTGCAATGTGGTATATGTGCTTATATGTGAATTATGATTGAAATGGGTAATCTTGGAAGTAAGTACATATGTGAAAGGAGGCACTTATAATTATGATGGCCAACATAATTATAAAGGCATCACACACGTAGACTTGTGATCATGATTGCATTTATTTGTGTTTGGTTGTAAGGTGGTAGTGTAATATGTTTTCCGTTTTGTTATCCCATGTATTTAATCCATTACACAACTATAATCTATACCAAGATGCTAGAAAATAAGATGGAATCTTAGAGAGAGAAAGTAGAGAGAGAAACAAGAAGATTAGATAGAAAAATGGAAAGTTACAAGTGATGAAAAGTAACCAACACCCTTCACCAAGTGTGGTGAAGGGATATTTATACCCTTGCCTCCTAGTTGGCTCATGGGCTTTCTTAAAGGGCCGGGCTTGGATTAACTTGGGCTTTGAGCCCGAAACACGGATAATATTAGATTACAATCCAAGCCCATTGAACCCGACTAGCCTATTACAATACAAGACCTAGATTGACTTTCTAAGACCGATAACATTCTTGTTTGTCTTAATATAATTAAGGCTAACAATCTCCCCCAATGTTGAGGTCTCTTTCTTCAAACTCCTCTGTATCATCGATGACATTGAAGATATGATGTTTAACGTTTAAGCTTTGCCTTGTTATGGTCTTGTCTTGTTTGTAATGGCTTTGTTCATCCATGCTTTGTGATCTTGATCTTGAGCCTTTATCTTTTTTTCGTTTGATATTTTTTTGAGATTATATTGGTTCATGGTTATTTTCTTTCATTTTTCAAATCAATAGAATTGTGTTAAAGTCTGTACGGTGTTTTACGATCCCTGTTGGTATTATGGTGTCATTTGTTTGAGTAACATATTTCATAATTGATGTCTAATTATAAAAACTCTTTGGAAGTATTATGTTAGTGTTTGAGAAAAATTATGTTTAAAATGATCTTTGTAAAATAGAATATGTTTCAAATGGTATATACATATAGGATATGAACATTTTAAGTAGGTTTAATAAATTTCATTTTTTATATAAAAAAGCTGGTTTAAAGTGTTCATTGTGGTAGGACGATACACATTAGTATACCCATCTCTAGATTTTTTTATGACAACCAGAATGAATTTTATAAAGATTACATTTAAGACAATTTTATTTATTATTTAAAACAATTTTTTTACTTAAAGTGACTTTCTTAATTTAAATTGATTTTTATAAAAACATTATTTAATTTGGTCTTTCGAGTAAAGTCGATAATTGGTATAAGAATTTCTGTCTTTCGTATTGATATTTTTTTTTATTTGGTGTCATTTTCATGGTCGTCTGTTGATTTTCATTTCGTTGCGTTTTCACTCGGGTCATATACGTATCTTGCTTTTAAAGGTTCTTATGTCATTTGATCCACGTCTACTTGATATGTAGAATCTCCTATATGCATTTCTAGCCTTTCGACTCGATATTCGTTTGTTAATCTATTCGATAGTTTGTAAACCCTTGGAGTTCATTGATACCGTTGAGTTGTGGAAGCTTTGATGTGATTGTGGGAATGGAATTTTATCTAAGAGGAAGTTTGTGATAGCATGTCATGAGAAGGTGGTTAGGATACCGTTAGAAGGTGATGAGATACTTCGGGTTCATGGTGAACGTACTCAAGGAGTCGTGAAAACCTTAATGAACACTAAGGTAGGTGAATCGAAATTGAGTGGTATTTCCGTCGTACAAGACTTTATTGACATGTTTCCGGAAGACTTGTCAATGACCACCCCAATGACAAGTTGAGTTCCGCGTAGACTTAGTTCCTGGAGCGACGCTAGTCGCGAAGTCTCCCATTACCGTTTAGCACCCTTTAGCAATTCAAGAATTGTCTGAACAACATCAAGAGTTGGCAAGACGAAGAGTTTTCTACAATTTAGTCATTTGCCGTGAGGTCAGCACATGTGTTGTTTGTTAAGAGAGCGAGCACATCGAGTTCTTTTGAGTTTGATTGTGGGAGAGAGTTGTGTGGACCTGGTGGTGGTGAGATAAGTTTGTTGATGTTAGAGGTTGATCGTGAGTGTGTTGTAGGCGAGTGTGTAAATGATGATTGGAAGTACCTACGACACCATCTGAGATATGAGTTAGATTCGCGCTTATGGCATTTGGCGCAGGTTACTCTTACTACTCCTTTGTGTGTCGCGCTTTGCGCAAAGACTGTGTTGTTTCTAAGATTGTTAACACCTTACTTCCTAACTTAGAGGAATCAGAAGTAAGAGTAGGGCGCAAAACGAGATGAGGCTTTCTAGTTTGAGGAAATGATTTGTGTAACGGCTTCGATTAAGCGAAGTAGGTGGTGATGTGTGTTGTGAAGAAATGGAGAGTGAAACTAAGACGAGTAAGAGCAATGTTCATGACTATCCAGTCAAGTGTTAAGGACACGATATTGGCTACTTCAGCGAGTCGTCCAAAGGTAGAGATACACGAAAGCAGAAATGTGCGTGACCTGGACCAACAAATGGAAAAGAGGGCAGATGATGGTTAGTACTTTATGGATTAAATTGTATAGTGAGTATGAGTATGAAATTCGCTACCATCCAGAACGTAAGAAAATATGGGACTGATTGCGTTAAGTAGGAAATGAAGAGTGAACCTACGACCTGTTTCGAGCAATGGTATATCATTCAGTATGGAGTAAGAGGAATGATATTGGCCAGCACAAAGGATCGTGCAGAATCAAGTGAACGTTGATGCGCAAAAAGGCTTCATGGGTTAGATTGACATATGGAAAAGAAGGAGGACGAGAGTTTGTTATTATGGTTCGTATTATTGAGTTCTTTTAGTAGGGATTAGATGAGGACGGTGTAATGATGATGCTAATGCATCAACGGTACCTTGGTACAAGCCGGGAGCGGATGAGATGTAGTATACCTGGAGACATGTATTGGTAGCCAGTGTAGAAAATATATCAGTTACCTATGTTGGGAAATTGTTGGATTGTTTAAGAGGTGAAAGGCTGCAATGTAAAGATTTTGGCTTGCTACTCAACAGCTGAGATACCTTGAGTGAAAATGACGATAGAATTCAACATGATTTTTTTTAATAAAATTTCCAAGTCAAAGTAGTGAGTTTGATGTAATTTGGTGATGCGTCGATTGGACTGACCAAGTTAGCTCATTTTCTTAGTATACAAAGAAAATTTCAGATGTGAGTGGCATGGGATTTTTATATGAGATAATTAGAACGGAATTGAAATTCTAGTGGACGATTACTCAGATTGAGATGATGATTTACCTCGTGGTTTTGCAGATGCTGCAGAAAGTGATAGGAGTACATGATTGGATTGAGTACTACTTAGCATTCCTCAAGCGGTGGACAATGAACGTATGATTTAGACTTTGGGAAGATATATAGAGGGCATGTGTTAATGATTTTGGTTGTTTGTTATTATTCGATCATCGTGGTGTGCTTCTCGTTTGAAAGCATTTCATGGAAGGAAGTGTAGGTCGCCTATTTTATGGGCTGAGATTGGGGAGAGTAGTTTGATTGGACCTGAGTTGGTTCAAGAGACGACTGATAAAGTGGTGTTGATAAAAGAGAAGCACAAAGCGGCGAGAGACCGTCAAAAGAGTTGTGCTGATAATAGGCGCAAACCGTTAGAGTTTGAGGTAGGAGAACGGGTTATGCTAAAAGTGTCGCCTTGGAAAGGTGTAATTACGCGCTTGGAACAAGGAGAGGTAGCACGAGGTATTTGGGTAAGGGCAGTTTGAGTTGTCTCGAAAGATTCGGTCCTGTAGCTTATCGGTTGAGATCGCCTGAGGAATTGATGTAACACCCCCATTTTTATATGTCTTAGCGGAAGGGTCATTTGGGGTGCTACGTCATAATATAACAGCTCAAGCATAGAAAACGACTCAAAAAGAGACGTTTTTAAATACATTCATTCGAAATAAAAGTTTACATCATAGGTCCCAAATTGTTTCATAATTCATACAACATTTTTGCAAATCATCTTCGAATGACTTTTATTTAATGGGCCTTCAAAACATTTAGGTTTCCATAAGTGACAACCAAAATCTCCATCGCCGAATTACCTTCAAGGACCTGAGATAAAACATGCGAAAACGTCAACAATAATGTTGAGTGAATACATAAAGTTTATATATATAAACAATAAAATTTCCGAACACAAGTATCATTTCTCAATATTCATCAGGATATAACGATGTGGCCAAACAAAGTTATATTGGGGGATCAATTTATTATTTCTCATGACATGAACTTTCCATCTAATTATGTTGGGGTTCCCAACAAGGTATGCCTACTATACACCCTCGCTATGAGTGCATATTATTCTCTATACAACGCATTCGTTGTGTCATATTCCCGACACTTGACGATAGCCAGTCGTCACGGATTGGAGGTGGCAGCCTCCAAATAGTACTATTTCATGTATAAGCGTCTACCATTTCCTGGTAGTTAACAATTCATGATTTCCGCAGGTCTTTTATCTAGCGAGTTAAGCTAACTTATAATAATAATCGAGGCAACTAGCATACAATCTCCCTTGTGTTCTATTTTAAAAACAAGCATGTTATCTCCCTCGCGGGTTTATAAAACAATTAAAGTGTAAAAATGCGAGACTATGAACTCACTTAGTGATGTCGGACGAGAATATCGATGAATAAAAACTTCGGATGTAGGCGCGTCAATCAACCAAGACCTATACAAATTGTAACGGGTCTTAGGTTTCTAGTCGATAAAAATTAACGAAAACTCATAAATTAAATAAGTATATGTATACATGTAGTTTATATGATGATCATGCTCTTGCAACATATTTATATCACACTTATAGTTTTCTAGGTTTTTAACTTATTTTTATTTGCCATTTTTACTAGTATTGTCCAAATTAGTCCAAAAGGCCCATTAAGCAAGCCCATTAAGTTATTTGGTTGATAGTTGATATTATTAACCCAAGACCAGGTCTTAGCCCATTAATTAAGCCCAAGTGGGTTGGGCTTAAAGCCAAGTCCAATATGTCTATTTTAATACATTGGGCCTAGTGGCCCAATTAGGCCTTATGGCCCATTTAAGCTTGTAAATGAGTCTTATTATAAATTTTCGGGTTCTCGAGGTCGGGACATGTTTATTATCAGTAAGTTATCTTTTAAAAACTCCCAAGAAGTGGGTCCTACCACCTCGGGTTTTAGTGGTAAAAACGTTTTATTAATTATAGTGTTCGTGTAGACGTAAAATTTTATATACGTTTAGGTTTACAAAAATAGTCGTATTTTAATAACCGTAAATGATATAATTGAAAACTTTACATCCTTAGTTTCATATTTAAGTATATATTACAGATCCAAGGTTACTTTTATACTTATTTTAAGTATACATATACTTATGATCAAATCACTACACAAAGGTCAAGTTGCAAATTCGGACTGAAAACTCACTTTCACCATTTTTGATGCCATTTACAAACCATAATGAATTGGTTGATCATCCAATTGGTACAGAACCTACATGATTTTATCTAGGTCTCATAGTTTTAGGTTTTTAGCCAACTCAGTACGTAAGTATGACTTTTTGTGCCATCTGTATAGCAAGGTCAGAACTGATGTCTTTTGGTAAAATGGTCATAACTCATTCAATTTTTACTTTCCATTGAGTATCCAATTAGCCATATGTTCATAACTCAATTCTCTACAACCTAGGTAAATCAAATCAACCATTATGCCAACCCAAAAATCCAGAACTTGCTGTTAACAACAGCCCTAAATTTTCAATGATTTCTAGCAAGTTTTAGTAGTTGATTAAGCCATTTTTACCCTAGATCTATGCATGCATGAACCTTTTCACCTCTTGATCATCATATATCATACATGTACATACATATAATGAAATCAAAAATATAAATACAACAAGAACAAGTAGAGATTATACCCAACACAATGAGGAAAATGATGAATAAATGACCAAAACAATGGAAGCCTTCTACACCACTCTTGATCTTTACCCCAACCAAAAACTCTTGACCACCATTTTTCTTTACCAAATTAGTTTATAAAAATGGTTTATAATCTCATCCCCTATCTTGATTAAAACCTTCTTGAAAATCTCTTTAAATCACCTCCAAAATATAAGGGATTTGTTAAAACAAATTCAGAGTCTAACAAGAGAAGCTCGGTCTTGAAGAAACAAGCATTTTATAGCTCGATAGTTTTAATTAATTAAATAAATGTTTAATGAGGTAAATGGGTGTATATGCAAAAAGCCTGCAATAGCCCAAAAGAAAGGCCATAGACCAAAACCCCCTTAGAGTATATAAACACTTTGTATCTTAATCATTATTAGGTTAGCTAGTCATATAATATTATTTGTTAGGGTTCTAGCCACAAAAGTTTTTCTTCAATCATCAATAAAGTCTTTATTTTTCTGCATCTTGATTCTAAACATCATTGTTAAGTTTGTATGAATGATCCTGGAACTACAATTGGTAAACAAGACCTACACAAATTGATGAATAGATTTGAGTTTTTGTTTTATTTTTTTCTTCTTTTCGAAAAAAAGGGGATTCAAAATTTTTATTGTTTGTTTTGATTCTTGATTCATAGATGGTTTATGATTAATCTAATATCATCAAAACCATCTCGTTAGCAATCACGATCATCGTGATTTCATAGTCATAATTCCTTTGGTTCGAAAAGAATTAACAAAAACCAAAGGGGTGTTTTGATTTTTGGTTCGTTTTAATTTAAAAAAAACACACGAGTGCGCGAGCATAGGGAAGGAGGGGGTGGGCTTTTTTGTTTGGTTCGCATATACAAAAAAAAAGAGACAAGAAAAAGAGTTTTTTTTCTTGTGTGTGGTTCGAAAATTATACAACAAAAAAATAGAAAGAAGTCTTGATTTTTTGTTTGTGGTTCGGATTGGAAAAAGAAGAAACAAGAGTATTAATCTTGTTTTTCGTGGTTTGGATCGTGTCATACTTACTTATTCGCGCTAATTACACTTTGTAGAATTCTTGAAAAGAAAGTTAGTTCGAGGTGATTTTTCAAGCAACACAAAAGTTTTGGACGAAACAAGCACTAATCACAAAGAGCCGAACGAGTAAGAAGGACTCGACAACCGAACAAGTTTTATCCTTGAAGACCAAACAAACAACCTTAGCTTGGGACCAGAACGAGCCCACCTTTGGTCAACCGATCGAGTAAAGCCTTCTATTAACCGAAATGAGTGTTTTCATCAGCAACCGAGCTAAAAAGGGAGTTAAACTTATTCAAGACGATCTAGCTGCTTTCCTTTTCTTGAACCGAACGAGCTTTAAGCCACAAGAACCGAACGAGTTTCTTTCTTTCATCAATCGAACGAGTGCACAACCTAGTTTGGAACGAACAAGGCAACTTCAGTGTAAACCAAACCAGTGTACACCTTCAAGAACCGAACAAGACAAAGCCTCAAGGACCGAACGAGTGTTCTTGAGTTTGGACCGAACGAGTACAACTCTTCAACGATCGAACGAGTGACATACTAGTTGGAACCGAACGAATAACCTCTTCATGAACCGAACTTGACCACACCTCAAGGACCGAACCACTACAACCTTATATGAACCGAACTAGTTAATCACTTCACAAACCGAACTAGTTAAGAGTTTAATTGTCACCGAACCAAATAATCAAACAACAACAAAAACATAAACACAAATCAAACAAATCAACAATCACTTGCGATCCGTTCATTCATACTTAAATTAAAATGTCAACTGATAAAGAATCCAGTGCAGCGGGAACGGACAATCGTCCTCCTATGTTGGTTGAGAGTGACTACGAATTCTAGAAAATTCGTATTCCATAATGTACAGACAAGAAACCTCCTTGCCAAACTATCATGGAACTCCATTCAAAATGGACCTTCAACCACTCCCTGATGGTTAATGAGTGCTCCCAACTGAAGGTCAGACAGGAGTGAACATGCCAAGAATGAAAACTTGATTTCATGAGTTTTACACCTGAAGAAACTTACCTGATAATGCTGATACTCAGACTGAAATCCATCTCAGTCAAGTCTCCCCTACGTCTTATTTTCAACAACCTGAATCAGACAACACTGCTAAAAAGATTTGGGATAATGTGGAGATGCTTATGCAAGGTTCAGGCAGGACTTTACAGCAAAGGAAGGAAGACCTATTTGATGAGTTCGAACGATTTCGTGCCATAGGAAACGAACCAATTCATGACTATTTTGTACGTTTCCACAAGCTGGTGAATGATATAAAGATTACACAGCATGAAATTCCCTACTCATCAACATGAACACCAGTTCAACAACCTTCCCGTCTTACTGGTAAATATGTGACTAATGTGAAGCATAAAAACATGGACATTTCAACAACGAACTAGTTCACATTTATAACCCACCAAAAGCCTAATGAGCCTCATACCACAAAGATTCTCAAAAACAAGAGCATCCCCTCAAGTACTATTGATCTATTAGCTTATATGGCTCAAGCAACACCAACCACATCTCTTCCACTACCCTCTACCTCAGAACCACAACCAGCTGTTTTGTCTCCAAATATGCAATGATGGCCACTATGACACAGATAGCAAATCTTTTAAGTGGTTTTCGCAAAGCCGTTTCCTCCTACCATAACCACATCAGTCATCCTCCAACTCGAGGACACATGCGACGGTGCATGACGACGCAACATTGTTACTGAATCCATTCAGAGAAGAGCTCCAGGGAATGTTGGAAACACAGGATCCGGATGCATCAAGTAATGGGTAATAATGTGACTATCTATGCTACAAACGGGAAGAAGGTGATAATGTTATCACTGCCGAGGGGAAGGCAGTTGCCAAGGCAGTGCAAAGAACCAAAGAGAGCAAAAGGATTCACATACTTCAAAGATAAGATGCTGCTCAGGAAGCAAAGGAAAAGGAGTTACTCTTGATAGCTGAAGCTGAACCATTTTCTCGCCATATGGAATGGACGCTCCCTAAGATCAACTCTGGCAATGGCTACAACAAACATCTTCAAGTATACATGAGGATTGCTATGATTCAGACGTGGATGAAGGGCCCCAATGCTGCAGCTGCTTTCATGGCCAATCTGTCATCCACCAGTGGTAACAATCATCATGTGAATGAGGTACACCCCAAATCTAGTAATTCAAGTTTCAAAGATTGAATTTCTACAGAAGCACAAATGTAAGACAAGTGATGAACCGCAACGTCAACGAGCTAATATGCTATGAATTATAATATGTATGCTAAGAAGACCTCACTCAGGGGGAGATTGTTAGAAACATAATTTCACAGTCTAATAAGAGAAGCTCAGTCTTAAAGAAACAAGCATTTTATAGCTCGATAGTTAATTAATTAATTAATGTTTAATGATGTAAATGGTGTTATGCAAAAAGCCCTACAAAAGCCCAAAAGAAAGGCCATAGGCAAACCCCATAGTGTATACAATACACTTTGTTCTTATCATTATAAGGTTTAGCTAGTCATGTAATTATTGTTAGAGTTTCTAGCCACCAAAGAGTTTCATTCAATCATCATCAAAGTCTTTAATTTTCCTGCAATCATGATTCTACCACATCAAGTTAATGGTTTGTATGAATGATCATGAACCTACAGGATTACACTATGGGGGAGTTAAGTCATATTCACAAGTGTCCATACCTTTTTGATCTTCAAAATTTTGGTAGAAATGTTGGTTTTTTGGTGCTATGTGTGGCGTCAGGGTGATATGAAGAGAAAAGACAAAATCATATTTTTTAAGTTGAACTATGAGAATATATGTGTGTAAATGGTTTAAGTAATGAAGAGGCATGAGGACAAGTTTAAGCAATTTATGCTTACATTGCTTACCAAAGGGACAACTTGTCCTTGTTTATTGCAGCCTTCTTCTGCATGGTGAGATAAGTGGGGTGAGTTTAAAACTTGCCCCATAATTTGTAAATACGGGTATTTTCAAAGTTTGATATATAAAAAGGTACGATTTGTTGTCGTTTTTCGTAAAACATAAAAATAGTACGAGACACGAAAAATAAAAACGAATGTAATAAAACTATTTCTATGACATTTTGAAAATATAAACGTCGATACTTGACGTAGATTCGTCGGTTCTTCGTTGACGTTTACTTTAATTTGCAAACGTAACCCTAATTTCTTCCGGATAATAGTGGAGTTCACCTCTCAACATAAAAATGATAATTATATTATAACACTCGAGGGGATAAAATAACGACGTGAAATTGACAGATTGTCAAAAAAAGTTACCACCCGCGGCGGAATTCAATGAATCTTGATCATTTGAGTTCAAGGCATTGTAGAATGTATCGAGTTGATGCAATTCTGAAAATCCATGATGTGGACATGCCCGAAGAAGATCGTTGAATCGGTCCCATGCCTCATAAAACGTCTCATCAAATCTTTGTTGAAATCTCGTGATTTCATTTCGAAGATTTGTTGTTTTAGAAGGAGGGAAAAATTTGTTGATGAATTTCGAAACAAGATCATCCCATGTTAGAATCGATCGAGGGGGTTCTTTCTCAAGCCAAATCCGGGCGGCCCCCTCGAGGGAAAATGGGAAAAGCATAAGCTTTACCGACGTACTCGGGACGTTCGGGAACTTCATCGTAGAAGTGATCTTGTTGAAATAACGGATGTGAGCATGAGGGTCTTCTTTGTCATGTCCAAAGAATTGCTTGTTTTGAACGAGGGTAAGCAAACCGTGCTTAAGCTCAAAGTTGTCCGCGGTGATCTCGGGCACAACGATGGCATCCTCGTAACCCTCGGTGGGTGCTTCGAGCAATAGTGCCATAGTACGATTATCGTCCATCGTAACTACGGAAGGAGCTGGATTTTCAATTGGTTCTTCAAGATTAAATGGTTCAACAAAAGCCGGTGGGGCTTGTTGTTGTTGACGGTTAAGATTACGGGATTGAGAACGAGTGCGCATGCACTAAAATATAAAAAGAAAATTTACACTAATTTTTTTTTGTTCTTTTTGGTTTATCAAAAATGAATTCACAATTTATTTTAATAACGGACAACGAAATAAGACAACTTAAACCTAATAATCAACAAGCTTCTCGGTAGCTCTTAGAAAAGAAAAACGCACAAAGGAGCGGAGGAATATGAAAGCGCGAAGCTATTAAAAACCTTTTTCCTTTAGGGTCGTAGTTCCTAGGAACAACCCGCGTTATACACCTCTTTGAGTTTGTTTATCTTTCAAAAGGTGAACCGTACCTTGCAAGTGACACAAAAGGAAAGTTTTTGATTTTTTGGTTCGGGAACTTATTAATGGATAATACTTCAGTTGAAAGTATTATATGTTGGTGTTCTTTTACCAACTTGTGATTTTTATTGATAATTAAAGACAATGTTTTTATCTTTTTGTTTTTTTGTTTTGTTTTTTTATAATAATAATAAGTAAATATTCACAAACTTCAAGCACAAATAATCAAACTTCAAAACGACAAACGCTTTCACTCCTCCCCGGCAGCGGCGCCAAAAATTGATTGCCTCTTTAATTAACCCTTTATATATATATATATATAAATAAATATATAATACTTATAAATATATAATAAGGATAATTATCAAGAAAGTCAATGAAACCGGAAGTAGTATAGAATATTCCCGGGTCGTTTATCCCCAACGAAGAGTGAATTGGAAAGTCGAGAGTTGGATTGACATTTGATGATTGAATAGAACAAGATTTGGATTGGATTTATAAATCTACAGGAAAAATAAAGCAATCTACACTAAAAATGAGAAAGGCACACAAATTTTAACTAAAAATATAAACGGGAATCTAAAAACGTAACCTAAAAACCCTAAATTTTCAAAAATTAACCTAAAATGATTTTTTACTTTTGATAGATTCTAATTGACTAAAAAGTAAGATTAAAGAAAACTAGTATGAAAACGGAGTTAAATTGAGCTAGAAAATACGAAAAACGATCACGGGAACGAATCCCGCTCTTTAAAAAAATGAAATTTTACAAAAATGACCCTACGAAAGTTTTTCTATTTTTCCTAAGTGAAGAATGATAAAAGAAAATTTTGTAAAAAAGAATTATATTTTTTTGATTTTTATTTAATTTATTATGAATTAAAATCAATTTTAAAGAAAATGAATGATAAAAAATACTAAACAAAATGGGAAAAATCTCAAAAAATTAAGGAAAGTAGCTAAAAGAAAGATGGATCTATGAAAAATAAGCTGGTGGTCCCATCTTATCAAATAAGCCACGAAATAAGCCAAAAACAGCTTATGGGCTTATGGGCTAGAAAAGGTATAAAGGGTTAATTCTGCAAACAATAGCTGGATGAGCTATTGTAGCAAAGTGGTTAGTGTGTGTTTGTGGTGTGTCGTATGTGCAAAGGGGGAGGTCCAGGGTTCGAGCCTGGGCCTCTCTCTTTTTATAAATTTTTTTTATTTTTAAAACTTGTAAAACATGTAAAAATAATAAACTAAAAAAACAACTTTTTAGAAACTTAAAAATAAGCTAGAAAATAA
>BQNB010105521.1:0-23584 GCA_026074375.1 Tanacetum coccineum
CTTATCTTCGTGTATTCTTTCGTTTTCTTTCACGACACATACCTAGAACATATAATAGCAAATATACTTGATTAAGTACCAAAAGTTTACGAGAAATGATCAAATATATATAAATAACGCCATAGAAAACATGTATAATTAAGGCATTATCAGCGGCGTACTTCACAACGAAGTAAATGAAAATTAATTATACACTAAGTGCGGCGCACTTTACCTTCAATTACTCAAAAATCATTATGAAGACAATTATTGTGCAACCTTTGGCTTGCCACTTCCCACAACTGAAGTCTCATCCTTCAGTTAGGGAATAGTTTTAGTGGAATTGTCGAAGAATCACCTTGTTCTTCATCATATTCCAGGCTATAATCAAGTGAGGATACTCTTTGATCTAAGAAGGTTGTGCTATAGAATTCTTTATAGTTTAGAGTTGAATTTCCGGGTTGTTAGAATCGTTGTTCGAATGAAAACTCTTAAGAATCAATATAATTTGCTATTAGAATTGGTATAAACATTTTTCTCTCCTTAAATATTATGTTTTCTAAATCTAACATGTTTATTATGTGTTTTACCTCCATGAATATGGAGTAGTTGATTCATGTTTATTTGGGATTTATGGAGTAACATGGATTAATTTAGGATGACTAATGATATTTGGTTGATTGATAAATATGAACTTTATATTTAGATATTTAGATTATCGATCGTCATTTGATCATCATACTAGTCCAGATATAGGTCAAAAGACTTCGGCTATATGTTTGATTCCTAGTTGTTTGTCTATGATAACTCGGTATTAGCTTCGTGAGGATTAGCTAATAAAATGCTCATCATCCCAAATATATGAATGTTTAATGCTCAACCTCATGTCTAACAAACTTGGTTGAGAAAGTTCATATTTGTTATTTCCAAACGTGAACTAATCTTAAAGCATTTTTCATAATTAAGATTAAAGGCCGAAAGAATTCTTGTTATGTTAAATAGACAATCTCTTGATTAAACTACCCGTTTATTCTTTTGACTATACTAAATTTCATGAACTTATCATCATCCCGAGTTTTCCTCGATTACTCATGTCTCCCAAATAAACATTGTTTTATTATCTTGAATTTGTGTTATCAATTATCTTTAGATCGTGACAGTCTATTAGATAACCCTTTCGTAATATAATCGACCTTTTCTAAGAATTACCAATCCCGTGGAACGGCCTGGTCTTACCCTAAACTTATACTATAAACGGGGGTTTATATTTACCCGTGTGTTAGTTGGAAATTGGATAAAACTAGAATTATAAATTTAAAGCTTTTATAACACATCACGATGTATGGGTCTGTTGAAGGTCAGTACGCCATATAGATTTTACAGAATACGTCGTATTGTTTGGAAGAACATATACGTTTTTTAGACTGCAAAGATCAATATGCTGTTCTGAGTAGAAGGGTTGATACGTCATATCCAACTGGTGGATACGGCGTATCAGTTGAAATATCATAACTGGATACTAAGAAAACAATTAAATAATGCGTGAATTTAAACACATAATTAATCACACAATTAAATTAAATACAAACAGAATTAAATTATATTAATTAAATTATTCTAAGCTAATGGTTAGAAATACCAATAAAATTGAAGGTTAAACTTTTTCACTCTCCGGCAGCGGCGCCAAAAACTTGGCGTGCTGTCGTGTAGGGTTAATTATTGATTACCAAGATTTAAATCTATATTTAGTAGACTTATCCTAAAACAACACTTTAATGGGCAGTGTACCCGATCGGGTGGAGTTTCGTGCTAAACCTAGTTCTAATGATAATGGGGGTTTTTCAGCCTGAGAGACTGGCACAGGTTTTATGGTGACAATAATCAACTCTAAACACAATAAACATGCAAGAAAACAATCAGAAGATAAAAGAGCGGTACAAGCCAAATGATAGAAAATTGTATTAGTCATATTAAATCCGATTAAATGCTGGTTTGTTTGTTTAGTGCAATGATTTCTTATCTCAAAGTGGCATATCATTCTTAAGACTTAGGCGGGACATCATCCTAAGACCTAGACACGTTGAATCTTGTCACAATTAACGTATCCGCATAAAGCATCCTTTTAGTTTAATTATAATCTATCTAGGGATTAAAGCAATGGTGATCTTGTCAAACCCTAGCCCATCGGGACTTTACCCACTTACTGTTTGACGGTATTTTATATACTGGTAGTTCACTATTCAAATCTTTATCAATGAATTAAGAACGTACTTGTTGAAACATTACAGGTCACCTGCCGGTCTAACTAAGCTCATATTTTAAAGATAAAGACAGAATATTATTTGTGATCCTATTGGTCCAGTAATATAAAACATGATATAGAGAGCTATCCAAGTATCTAGTTCATTTGTTAGGCGTAACTAGACCCAGTTGAATGATAGGTCGCATATTCAAACGCGTAGACAAGTATCATGTGATAAACATAATTAAACTTTCAACGATAAATTAAGAAATCTATTTTAAAACAAACCAAACATTAAATCTTCATTAAGATGGCTAATACCCTAGGGTATTATCCCATAACCATTGTAATTATACAAGCGTGATCAAATAACCAAGGTAAACTAAACGTTTTACCGAACGATACCAAAAATTAAATGACTACAAGAGTATAGGAATTACACGGTGTCTTCTATGGAATCGTGATCGATGCTTGACATTTGGTTTCTCTTCTTTTCTTCAGAAAATCGTCTTTTATGTGTATGGTATAGAGAATATGATTTTGCACACTGAAAACTCGTTTTTGAGTCTTCTATTTGTAGTGTCTAAAAAAGAATAGATACGTCGTATTGAGCTAGGCCAATACGGCGTATTGGGGTATTTTTATTGGAGTGTGCGCTAAGTTTATAATCAATCAAATATTTATTCCCAAAATATAATTATCTCCGTATCTTTGAATGTCTATCCAGCTGGATACGACGTATGGTAGAAGTTGGATACGCCGTATTAGGAATTGGTCTTGCGCGTTTTCTTGTGAAGAGTTGGTGCTGATACGCTGTATCTCTTTTTGTGGATACGGCGTATTAGGCAGAATTATGCAATCTTCAAATATCATCGTTTTAGCTCCAAAATATGCGCCTTTTAGCATCTCTTCACAAATCACTCCTTAATTATTGCAAATAGCACTTTTAAGCAATTAAATACGAATTCTTACAATAATTATATAAAAGTGGGTAACTTATTCGGGATAAATGATGGTATAAATGTAACATTATTTGATGTCATCAATAACGAATCTCACAGTCGTAATCACTCAATAGTTCCAACCATCGACGTTGCCTCATGTTCCGCTCTTTCTGATCAAGAATATGTTACAAGATCTTGTGATCAGTGAACACGACGCATTTCGTGCCGTACAAGTAGTGTCTCCTCATTTCGAGAGCGAACACTACAACTCCTAGTTCCAAGTCATGAGTCGTGTAGTTCTTCTCATGAGTCTTGAGTTGGCGGGATGCATAAGCTACGACCTTCTCTTTTTGCATCAAAATCGCGCCAAAACCCTTTGTGTGAAGCATCGCAGTAAACCACTAAGTTTTCACTACCTTCGGGTAAAACCAAAATCGGCGCACTACACAACTTTTGTTTCAACATCTGGAAAGCAGCTTCCTCATTTTCTCCCCAATCAAACTTCACGCTTTTCTGAGTCAAATTCATCATAGGCTTAGCGATCTTTGAGAAACCTTCGATGAATCGTCACTAATGAGCTTGAAGAAATCGTTGCTATGTTTTGAAAAGAAGCGACGCAAGTTGGCTGAAATTTCTCATCACAACTGGGTTGTTGTTTTAGGTTTTAAATTTTACTGGTACAATTGGAATGTTTGAGGAAGTTGTTTTTTTTGCTACAGTCTAGAGGTAAAAGGAGTTATATGGGTTAAATGAGTGGTTTTGTTTTGTTTATGAAATGATTATGTTCAGTTTTTGTCAAATTATTGGATGAATGGTGTTAATTCTTGGTATTGACTCTATAGAAGTCTACCGGTAATAGATTGTAGTTGAAATCAATTGGTCACTGTATGATTGTAGGCAAAAAGCAAATATCTGTTCTATTTGCTTGAAGAACAACACATGATCAAGGAGAATTCATACAATTGAGTAGACTAGATAAACCCCAACTAAATAATTCATCACAAAACATAAACAAATCCATAACCCCAAACTCTATGTGCAGTTAACTTTAGAAAGGAAATCATTCTTTTGACTTGTCTTTCGAATTCTTCCATTAAAGAGATGAAATATTCTGAAAGTGGTTTTCTATTACGAGTTTGTTTCTGTTTTGTTTAAGAAAAAAAAGAAGATTCATGACTTTATACTTTGCGCCTGTTTAGTATAATAGATTTGAAGGGTTTTGTGGTGTTTTTTTTAATTACATCGTTGTCTCAATCAATGTCTTCTGATTGCTTTCCATTATCCCACCGAATACAAGAATTAATTACTATGCAAGCTGGTCCTTAAATATGTAATATTTCGTATTTTCGTCATTTTATATGTACGTCATTTAGTTCACTAATTTTTTCTCTATTTTAGTCTATTCTCGCAACAACGTTACCTGTTTTAAAATGTTAATAGTAAATTAAATCTGAGCGTAAGTTAATAAAACAGCCAGTTAAACGTAAACGACACCAACGAATAAAAGTTTTTCGTCTAACAAGCAGATATATTAATTTATTACGAACGTACATAGAGTAAACATTATTATATTTTAAGTTTTATTGGTTGCGTAAAACGGTTACGTTTGCAATTTAAATACATTTATGCATAACGAGGAAAGCACCAAGAACTGTTCTACTCTCAACAAATAACTATTTTTATTTTTAATGAGATCAAAGTTTATAAACTTTACCCACACATTATCAACTTGGCTACGCCCCACTTTAAAAAAGTAAATAACAAGTACCTTAACAAATGCAATATAACACTTTATAACAAAAGCTGACAACTTATATTGGTAACTTATACTTCTCAACATAACAAGTAAACGTTTCATCCATTTAAATGCAAGACTAATAACTAAGATAGGTACCAACTACACTCCTCATTTTCATGGCGATGTTTTCACTTTTAGAAACAAAGACCATAATACATCCCCTAAAACAAGCATGCTGTTTTTGACTAGTCTTTAAAGTATTATAAAGCCTTAGACTAGTTCATATACACACACATCTCATATGTAAAGTGTAAAACACAAAAAGAAAGCCTCTCATTCCACTCCAAGCTCACGTCAATACCCTTCAAACCAACACCAAATCCATACAAACTTTATTATAAATCACATTTACAATCAACATAACTACATCATATCTAGAGGCAAATCATAGAGAAGTTTTGAAGGCTCGTTTAAGCTTTTTCAAGAGCTTAAACTAAGGTATAAGGTTTCTGTGAAGACCTATGGTTTTCACTCTTAATTATTCACGCTAAGGTTTTAAATTCACAAAGGTGTGATTATGTTTCCTACTTGTACCTCTTCATATTAAGTTCAACTAAAGAAGCCCACATCATATTACTTTCCATGATTTTTTATGTACATTATTTCATAGTTATATGGCTCCATCACCAACTCGGAAACATTTAAGCATGTAAATAGGTGTTTTGCTCATGCTGTGCTCCATGTGTTTGATACTTTTACTTCTGAATATAATGTTACTATCTATAAATTAATGATAATATTAAATGTACACTTTATTGGTTCATGTATGAAATTATGAATAACCAAATTAATAATTTAATGACAGGAGATACTTATTAAAAAGTTAAGAAGTAAAGTGTATGGAATGGACATAGTGATCTTTGCTGTTAAGGACAAACATTGGATAAATATGACTAATGACACCTATGATATGTAATACATGTGAGTAATAAGTATGGTAAAGACTGTGTAAACAAGGAGAGTTAAGCTAAAAAGATTATTAAAAAGCTAGTTTCAAACACATTTTAAACAAATTATCCTCGCAAAACTAATGAAAAGGGCTGTTTTAAATTGGAGATTTAAAACATATATTTTATATTTTTATAAAATACTACATGTCATGAGGATTCCAAAAAGGTAAGAAACTCGAAAATCCGATTTATAACGAAAAAGATACGACAATTACAAGTTTACGACAATAAATACTTTTATAAAACTATTTTTATAAAAGTTACTATTCACATCAGTAAATAACATTTTGAAAACATCATTAATATGATATAACTTTTAATTATGAGAACGTGCTCAAAAGAATCGCTAAAAACGGAGCTATAACGAATAAGATACGCCATTTACGGGTTTTACGATAACTGAATCTATAAAAATAACTTTATAACTTGTGTGAACAGTAAAAAGTACTGTTCACCAGAGGACATGAAATATAAAAATGTCATATTTTGGTACGTCGTCTTAATACGAAAGCGTGGACATAAGAAACGTAAGAAACGGGCTTAAAACGATAAAGTTATGCACTATTCTATAACTTGTGCACTATTTCATGAGATGAATAGTGTTGGTTCGTTTTTTTTATAAATTTTTGCGAAACATTTTGGAATCACTTAAATAATATTTATACTTGTTTTAAACTTTATAAATGTTATTTTACAAAGGCGATTAAACTAGTTACGCAATTATATGAGTTCAAATACATGATTACTATTTATCAAATTCGATTTAAACATTATTTCACAAACACAATTAGATGGTGATGTAGCTATATAGAATTATATATATTATTAGTACTTAGTACTTATTTTTCATTTTGAGCTTAAAATGAGCTTGTTACAAGCTCTTAATGTAAATAAGCCCAAAAGCCCACTCACTGCAACAGCTTATTTATAAGTTGTTTTAGAGCTTATTTTCTAAGTTTCAGCTTATAATTCTTTAATTAAAGTTGTTTAGAAAAGTGTTTTCTACAACTTTGTTCTTTCAGTTTTTTTCAAAAAGTCAAAAAAATAAAAAATGGCAAAAAAGGGTGTTGCCCACACTCGAACCCACGACCTCTAGTATGCATACCATATGTCTTAACCGTTTTGCTACAATAGCTCATCCATCATCCTTTCATTCCATTTAATCTTTATAACACACTTTCCATTTCCTTTTCCATAATAAAGACCGTAGCCTAATAATCTCATTTGAGGGCTTATTCGTTAATCCAATTTGGTTTTTCCTTATTTTTCTTATAATCCTGCTAGTGTTTAGGACTTTTCCTGAATTTTTCAGATTTTTATAGCTTTTATTTTATTTTTAATCATTTTTCGAAGGTTAAAATCTTATAAAGTACATAAAAAATAGAAAAAAGTTTCAGAAAAATACAAAAAAATAATTTTTTAGTTTTTATAAAAATAGCTTTAGGTTTACATCCAGAAAAATCATTTTTACGACTTTTTAGATCTTAAATTTTATTTTTGAGTTTTATTTTAAAATTTTAAAAATAGGATTTTAATAATAAAAATAGTGTTAAAAAATAGTTTTTCCTTTTGCTTTTATGAATTTTAGAGACTTTCTAAGCTTAAAAATCATTTTTCCAAATTTTTAGTACTTAATTTGCTATTTTTTATGATTTAATTAGATTAAAATAGTTTTTAATTCATATTAAATTCAAAAATAATCCAAAAGATGTTTTTCTTTTTCCTAAAATTTTCTTTTGTCCTAACTTAGGTTTAGAATTTTAGTTTACATTTTTAGTGGTTGAATTTAGTTTACTTGCTTAATTGTCACGTTTTATTTGTTTCCCGTATTTGTTTAATTGTTTAAATTGCGTTTATTTAATAGATATAGATTATCAAAAATATCTTTTCTTTATTCAAATCATAATCCAAGCTTAAACGAGGTTTCAATTTCACTACTCGTTGGGGAAACGGCCCGGGTGATCATATTTGCCCGGTTTAATATATATATTATATATTATATTATATATTTTTGAGAGTGAATTTTATCAAGGGTAACATGGTAATTTTCTTAATTACTCTTAGGATTATATTATATTGTGATATATTTTACGTGTATAAAAACACTCGCAATCAGGGACGGATGTGTTAGAGTAAGATAAAGAATTATCTCTAAGTTTAACAACACTTAGATGCGCTTTAGCAGTTAAGCTCCTAGGGGACCAACCAACATTTGATTGTGTTTCCAACCATTTTTGCCACTTCTTACTAGTATTTATTTTTGTCCTCATGTGTCTGCTAAGTTATATTTTTGCATAAAAAATGAAGTTGACTTTGAGGCACTAGAGTCCTTATGTTTCGCACTTACGGGAGAAACTACAGCAAACCTAGTTTTGGCAACTACAAAGGTAGTATCTAAAGACTTAGATTTTGCAGTTCTAGGAGTAGTGAATAAGGCTCTTCTAACTTTTGATATAATCTATTTATATTTCGCAAGACATTTATCATGACACGAGGTAAGTATATTTTGATCACAAGAAACGCACAATACATCCTTCGCTTTAAGAGCGTTTTTAACATCAACATTAGTTACAATCTTTTTGATTTAAACAACATTCTGTTTAGACGTAACATTTGTATTTTTATTTGGCCTAACATGAACTTCTACATATTTTGAATGATTCTTAGTGTTTGACAAAACACTATTCTTGGACGATGAGCCTCTACTCGATGGTCTTCAAACACTAGTAACCTCTTTCAGTCCTGTGAAAGTTAAAACACTCTTAGTATCTTGTATACGTACTTCTTGTTTGTTTGCAGTGTTAACCTTGTACATCCTCGATTCTATGACATTATTATTCTTATGAATCTGTTTCTTTTTGGTAGGCGAAGTCTGTAAAGTAACTATTCTTGTCAAAACATGTTTCTCTTCAATTTTAGGAATAAAATTTTTCTTTTGAAGAATTTGTTTATTAATCGGTGTAACACAAAGAAGTTTATCGAAAACTGAAGCTTTGTCAAACTTAGTATTTACAGAGTTTCCTTTTTTATTAGTTTTTAATTTGGATTTCAATTTAGAGATTGTTATCAAAAGATCTTGATTCTGTGCCCTTAGATCCCCATATGCATATGTCTTTTGATTAACACTATCAATCAATTCATTAATCTCCTTTTGAGACTGAGTCCATGTCCTTTTGATTCAATCAAAAAGCTTTTGCTATTCCAATTTGATATTTTCGCATTCGGTAAGCAAAGATTGTACTTGAAATCCCAAAGACACGTTCACTACTACAAAAAACGCCATAGAAACTGGTCAAAATTAATAGTGGTTTTGAAAGCAGTCTCTATAAGAAGAATCGACACCGGTTCTCTCCTTAAGAAATGGTCTCCTTAACAATTGGTCTCCATACTGGGTTCTCACTCTCCCAAACAGTTCACTTTATAACAACATCCAACCAGATCTTTATATAGATTAAAAGATAGGTTTTATCTCAAACCTGTCTTTTTTTTAATCATTTAAAAAAAAATTGGAATTCTTTAATAAATTTCAAAATTTACAAATTTAACCAACCAAAATAAAGAAATATAAATACAGCAAATATATATAAGCTAAGTTAGATGGACCAAAAATGTTAAAATCAACAAATTAAAGTAAAAAAAATAAAAAGACACATTCATACAGCTTAACATAAAGAAAATATAAAATTCAAATCAAATTAAATAACTAAATACAAAAAATAACTATAAAGAAAATATAGATAATCAACTTAATTATCAAGGTCTAATCATCGCCACAATGTAAAACCCTGCGCCAATGATCGCGTTCAACTCTTTGTTCTCTAACGAACGCTCATTACTCCACGGTACCTATAAGTAATTTAATAAAATGAAAACATCATTCCTCCACGGTACATACATATAGTTATATATCTTGGATTAGATCGTTACATTATATAAGTAACTTAATTTGAAAGGTTTCTTTCTCGGTCATAAAATACTAGAATCCATCTCCATGAACCATTTTTAGAATTTCATTTCAAATATAAAAACTGTCGACTAATCCAAACATTATTTTAAAAGTGTTTTGTATAGCTTCCAATTTCATAAAAAAGTTAGTTTATTTAAGATCCAAAAGTGCATCATTCCCTATTTTAGGATAGAGTAAGGACTACCCAAATAAAATACGTTGTGGCTCAAGAATTACCTTCGAGCGAATAGAGTAGGTACTGAGATCAAAATCTAATACAGGTGTGAACGAACTCGAACACAAGTACCAAGATTCAACGTGGTATGATCGTTTCTCGAACCCAAAATACAAACAATAACTCGAACCGGCGAAACCCATACTCTGACCCGAACATGCGCTTGACTCAATCACAACTCCAAACCAATTACGATTCTAAATTAAGATAGCGTTGTTCTATTCTTTGATTAGCCGACATGCGTCGAAATTCATTCCATCATCACCTCCCTTGGGCTCGTGTCTATCGCTATGTTTACTATTATTATTTTATGGTTTATGTTTAAGGTGAATGAATGATCAACTAGGATGTAGGGAGATATAAACTACTTATGGGCCGAATACTCAGGGATTCATACGTGATAGTTGACGTGATTTTCGGACGTGATAATTAAACTGATTTTGTTTTGACCCATTAAATGGTATAATCATTTCCTCTTTTTTTCTATCTTTAATATATATTTGAATTAAATGTAGATATTTAGTTTCTAAATTAAAATTTCGTGTATTCCTCATAACTATGCAAAATACAATTTTATGTTTATAAGAACGAGCATTGAACCCGTGCAATGCACCGAGCTTATTTTTCGATAAAAAGTTAAAATTTTGCTTATATCTAAAACTTAACTTTTGTAGACAGCCAATCCATCTTGAGAAGTTTGCCTTAGTTATAAGCGAGCTTGAGCTGGTGTAAAAGTAAAACAATTAACAGCAGAAATAGAAGGAGGAGTTGAAAGCAGGTAGAGTGTGGCCATAACATTTGATAGGAATTGTTAAATTGAAGGCCCTCACAACACAACACCAAAAAAATTTACAAACTCATTATCATTTTCAAGTGGGTTTTTAATTTTCTTATCAGTGGGATAAGGTAATCCTGCAAGTGTAGTCTGCCACATACTCTAGTCACCAATGACCAACCACCTTACGCGCTGGTTGTAAGCGTATAAGCACTAGTCAAATTTATATATGTATAGTATAAATCCCGTGAAAATTCTTTCCAAATTACTTCTCAAACAAGAGAAATAAAAGGATCAAATCTCACTTAAGAAAACACAATACGTATATTTTTAACCGGGAAGTATTTTCTTCTCGGGTCGTTTCCCAACGAAGTCGTGAATTGAGATTTGGAAATAATTCGGATTCGAGTCAAGAATGGATAAAATATTTTTGAAATTTGAATTACACTACGAATACAATAGTACAATTAAACTATAGAAACAATTAAACAATTAAAAACGTTTAACTATTACGAAAAATTAACAAACGTGAATTAAAAACGTGAGCTAAAACGAGAATTTAAAATCTAAAACACTTCTATTAACAAATTTATACCTAAAAATCACAAATTTAAAAAGAAAATTTTAGGAAAAAGAATTAGAGTTTTTTAACTAATTTTGTATTTTTTATGAATTTCTAAAGAAAAGTGAATTAACTAAAAATAAACTTTTTCTAAAAATTAACACTAAAATTCTACTTTTATTTTTCAAAAATACTAGAATGAAAAAGAAAATTATCACAAAAAGAATTAAAAATTTTCAACTATTTTTCTATTTTCTATGAATTATTTAAGAAAAAGAAATTACTTAAAACCTATTTTAATTTCTAGAAAATACAAATTTAAGTGGAAAAATAAAGAAAAATGTTTTTTATCTACTTAAAATGTGCAGAAAACTAAAGGAACAAAAATGCCCAAATTTTATAAAGCAATTGAACCCTAATTTTTCCAATTAAAAACTAAACCTAAATTTATTAAACTAAAATAAAAAATATTAAATCTATTTTATTAAACTAAAAAGAACAGGGTAGAAATTGAAAAGATTGAAAGAAAAGGGTAGGCGGGGTAACCTAAAGAAAATTACACTCTAGTTAAAACGAATAACCTTGAACTATTCAAGAAATACAAAACAGACCCTATGATTATGCTTATTTTTGGCTTATTTAAAAAGTGAAAATAAGCAAAAACTTAAAACTACAAAGTTGTTAATGAGCTTATACTCTACAATTTTAACAAAAGCACTTTTAACTTTTATCCACTTAATAAGCTAGAAAATAAGCTTTTCAAACTGCACAACAGTAACTAAGCCTTAACTAACTATTTTAAACTTTGGCTTATTACTAGCTTAATTCTAAATGAAAGTTAAAACTAAAAGTTGCTAAATGAAGCTTAAGATGTATACTAAGGATGTCTAGCAAGAAATAAGCTAAAGGTATACAAGATTAATGAGAAATTTGAACTTAAAAATTTAAAACTCAGCTTATTGACTGAATTTAAGCTAAACTTAATAAGCTATCTAGCTTATTACTAAATCCTAGAAGCTACTATTTTGGAAATAAGCTATTCTATGACTATTGAGTACACCTAGCTAAAAGGTTTTTGATAAAAACAATTAAAACTTAGAAATCAAAGGAAATAAGCTGAGAATCTAAGCTGTTGCTAAAGCTGTCACATTTGCTGCTATACTACTTTTGAAAGGAACTAAAAGCTAATCAACAGCTTATTAATGAAAGTTAAAAGTTGATTTTTAAAAAAAACTAATGGTTGTTACTCTTAAATGCTTAAAATCAAATTCTAACTCCTAATTACTAAAGCTAAAAGGCAACTAGAAAATGAATGAGCAACAACAGTATTAACTGTTGTTGCTGATGCAATTGACCAAAAACCTTAAGTGCAGGGCAAAATTTCTTAACTAAAATCTCATGAACTCACTCACTAATTGTATGTAAACCTGCATTATCCAAATTTTAACTCTAGAATACTTTTGAACCACTTAACACTAAATTCAATTGAGCTAAAAACTGCCCTGGTGTTAGTTAAGGTTCTTTAGAACTTAAAACTTTGAAAAACTACAAACTAATTTTCAAATGCTGTTTAAAACTTTATAAAATCACTTAACACAACTGATTTATGTAACTTTACCAACTAAGTTTGACTTAAAAAGTCATTTACACCTAAATCCAAACACTCCTTAAGAAATTCTGTCTAAACTAAATTGTACTTAAAATCTATTTTAAAGCTAAAGCTGTTAAAACCTTTTATCTACTCAAACTCTAATTAATCTAATTAAGCTATTTTAACTATTAAACCTACAGCTTATTAATAGAAATAAGCTACTTTGTCAGCTAGCCTATTACACTAATATGACAGAATTAAAGGAAAAATTGAGATTACACAAATTTTAACTAATGAAAACTAAAAACAGTTAGAGAATAAGCCTAAACAAACATGTTTGAAGAGAATTGAACAAGAATGAATAGCAATTAGCAAATGACTTAAGCTAAACATTAAGATGGCATGAGATGAGTTTAAGCAATGAAAACCTTTGATTCTTGTAGTCTAAGGTCACAGCCACTCTTCGTGGTGAGTGGCTTAAAAACATAATACCGGGTACAATTGGCTCTAAACCTTTAGGCAATAAGCTCAATAAGCTAAATGAGCTTATTAATCCTTGATGCTTTTAAACTTGAACTTAATTGAAAGTTTTGAACACTAATAGACAAAAAACAGTATTAAAAAGATTTTTATAACATTTGAACAACTTTAGAACTTAGAGAAAACAAAATGAGCTAAAATTAGCTTATTACAAGCTTATTGATCCAAAACAGCTTATTACTTGAAATTCGAACACAAACTAAACTAACTTGCTTTATTTGCTTTTTAAAGAAAAGGTACAAGAGATTAAAAAGAATACAACTGAATTTGAAAGATTAGGGGGGGGGGGGATTTAAGAGCTAATTCAGAAAATAATGAACAGTAAACGAAAAATTACAAAGGAAAATTTTTAACTAAAAACTTTAACTAACTACAACTTAAAACTGAATGCTTGAGCTTCTATTTATAACTGAGAGTGATGAGAGGATGAGACTCTTGATCATTTCTAGCCATTGATCTTTTTAAACTTGAATTCAAGCCGTTGGATCTTATTGGTGATGTGTTCGGGCCAATTAGAGCTTGACACGTGTGCGTAATGATGTGGCAATGGGCTAAATACGAGGTAAAGTTGCTGTGAGAAGAGGGAGTAGATTTAAGCAAGTTGGGTTTGTTGGGGGGATTTTTTTTTGGGCGGGAAAATTTGTTGTAGCCGGTTAGGAGGAAAACGCACCCTGCGCTTTTGTGTTTGAATCTTTTGAGGTTATACTGCAAAACTAGCCTTGCTTTTCTTTTTTCTTTTTTGGTAAAGTGTAAAAGTAGGTTTGAAATTGACAGATCGGTCCTTTTTGTGTAGTTTCTATTTCTTTTTTTCCCTTTATAAAACAAACTTTCGCACTGACAAACTTGGTCCCTTTGACTTCATAAATATTCCAAATCTAACCCTGGTGTTAATCTTGAAACTTGTCAATACTGATCCTTTGACTTCCATTTGCTCTTTATTGACTTTCCTTTCTTGTATCGGGCTGATCCGGCTTTTGAGATTGGCTTTCATTCTTCACTCTTGTCTTGTCTTTTCCGTTTCTTGTCGGATTTTGGTCGTTTTTGCTTCCTTTTGTCTTTACATATCAAATCCTGCACAATAGACACAAAAGCACACAAATTTCTATCCTTTTGGCATTATTTGGCTTTTATTTGGCAAAATCCCGGGTATTTTACTTCCGCTTACAATTAGCCATTTATCAAAAAATCCCCAATACTAAAGGATTGCCGTTGTTTTGTCCTCACGCAATTTTATTTAAGTGTACTACTTTGTAACTAACAAGTTTCAAAATGCCCTTGTTTTCATCTTTAATGAATCACCTTTTTAAACATCTCAAGCTTTTTCTTAACACTTTTTTTTCTTATGGAAACACATTAATGGCAATCATTGCAATTTTGCAACTTTTAGGCTCATTGAAATAGGCTACTCCCGATTAATAGAGACTAAGAGGAAAAATTCGTCTTTTCCTGGACTTTTCACTAGACTAAACCAAAGCTATTAAACACAGATCATTGTCTATTATAAGTTTCAAATGGTTAAGCTCTTATACTTTAAACCTTGTTAAACTTTTCACTCCCAAGAATAAATTAGATGATTAAGGATGTGTGCACTCTTTTCAATTACAAAATAGATCAATTTATCCTTTATAGTTGAAATCCAATCTAAGCTTTCACTCAAGCCTTGGTGAACTTTAAATGTTAATAACACTAGATAAACCTCATCTAAAAGCTATAAGAGATTAGAAACAAAACTTTATAATTGATTGAGTAAAATGAAATTTTAACCATTATTGTATTTCCATCATACTTATAAATTATTTATTTTTTATAGCGAATAGGAATGTTGTTATTTGTTCGAAACTCCTTAATTAGGCCTTTATCCCAAATAGGATATCGCATCTACAACCGGTGTTCTTAGTCGAACCCCCACTCCGACTGCTAACGTTTGTGGGTTCATCGCGACAAACACCTTTTTCCTACAATGCCTAGAATTTCCAAAAGTCCCTTAGTTGCAAATCATCACCTGGGCTAGCGCTCCCTAGCGATGACAAATTGCACTTCGAACCTTGATTCCACGTACTATAGTCTTAATCCTTAGTTGCGGACCCATCGAGTCTCTCTCTTAATTGCGTTACGAAAACGATAGAAACTAATATATCTTTTATTATTCTAATTTTTGCGAAGATGCTTCATTGGCACGGAAAAATAATGCTTTTTGCATTAGGAAATGCTTCATTGGCATCTTTTTATAATTTTATATTTTTGCGTTGTGAAATGGAAAATTTTCATTTTAGAAAGCATCTTATAAATGTGAAACAAAAATGTCTTACTTACATAATAAATGATTTCTATTTTCCCCAAAAATGTAAGACTTTTTCTAAAGGACATTGGTTGACTTAGTTAATTAAAGGCACGTTGATTAGGTGTGTTAGAGCTTGTGGAGATTAGAAGGACACAATCATTCATATAGCTTTAGGTTTTACAAATTAAACCATTGCTTAAGCCAAATCACTTATACTAACTACATCATCTCTTTGTTATTCACATTTTAATAATTCCTATGCATATGATTTGTGGAAGGCTTGGCCGCCACAAAAGGTAGGTTAAGAACTAGCTAGGGCATTTTCACCCGGTCAACGTCAAAATTAATCCTATTTTCACCAAAGGTTTACCAAAACGTTGTGTTTTTCCCCATTAAGTTTATATTGAGCTTTCTTGTAAGCTAAAAATTAAATAATTTTCACTTTTCACAAACAAAGTGGAATCCAAAAAGGTTCAAACAAGGATAGTGAAATGCAGTCAATATAGAAGATATCCTTCTCCAAACTAAAATCGAAACATTGTCCTCAATGTTTGAAAAATAAGGGCAAAAGGAATCTTTAACAATATATATATAAAATTTTGTAATATTATATAGATATAATATATATATATATATATATATATATATATATATACTATTACAAGATATATATTTGGAATATATTTCAATATATTAATATATTTTTATTATATATTAATTATATATATATAATATATTAACTATATTAATATCTATTAATATATATATAATATATATTATATATATATATCTATATTTTATTAATATATTAAGAATTATATAATGTATATATATATATATTTATATATATATATAAATATATATATATATTTACTATATTTATTTATATAATATAATTAATATATATATATATTGTGGGATTAATATAGATTTTTAATATATATATAAATTAAGGGATTCCCGGCAGCGGCGCCAATTTGGGTTGATGTGTAAAAGCAAATAGTCAAATTTATTTATATTATAGTATTATCCCCGTGAAAATTCTTCCAAACTTATTCCTCAAACAAGAGAATAATAGGATAAAATCTCACTAGAAAACACAATATGTCTATTTTTAAACGGGAAGTATTTCTTCTCGGTCGTATCCAAACGAAGTCGTTGGAAAGGAGATTTGAGAATAATTCGGATTCGAGTCAAGAATAGGTAAATGATTTTTGAATTTTGAATTACACTACAAATTATAATAGCGAATTAAACTATAGAAACAATTTATGAAACTAAATCAATACCTAGCACGAAATTTTATACACGAAAAGTAAAAATGTAGAGCTAAAAACTGAAATTTAAAACTATAAGGGAACTACTTTAACAAATTTGGTTATACCTAAAAAATCACAAATTTAAAAAGAAAATTTTAGGAAAAAGAAATTAGAATTTTTTAACTATTTTTTTTGATTTTTTATGAATTTTAAAGAAAAAATGAATTAACTAAAAATAATCTTTTTCTAAAAATATATCACTAAAATTTTATTTTTATTTTTCAAAAATACTAGAATGAAAAAGAAAATTATTACAAAAAGAATTAGAATTTTTCAACTATTTTTCTATTTTCTATGATTTATCTAAGAAAAGAAATTACCTAAATCTATTTTAATTTCTAGGAAAAATACAAAACTCAATTGGGAAAAATAGAGAAAAATGGTTTTTAAATACTGTTAATTGTGCAGAAATTTAATGGAAACAAAAATGACCAAATTTTATTAAACTAATTTAACCCTAATTTTGTCAATTAAAAACCTAAAACCTAATTTTATTAAACTAAAATTAAAAATTTTAAAACTATTTTATTATACTAGAAAGAACAGGGTAGAAAATGTAACTATTGAAAGTAAAGGGTAGGCGGGTAAACTATTAGAAAATTACACTCTAGTGAAAACGGGCAACCCTTAACTATTGCAAAAGTACTAAACAGACCCCCGCGATTCTTTTTTTTTTTTTTTTTTATTTTCTTTTTTTTTTAGGATTATTTTTGAGCTTGTCTAAAAAGTGAAAATAAGCTAAAACTTAAAACTACAAAGTTGTACTTGGGCTTATACTCTACAACTTTAATAAAAGCAACTTGAACTTTTATCCACTAGATAAGCTAGAAAATAAGCATTTTGTTCTGTATCACAGTAACTAGGGATTTGCTAACTCTTCTAGTCTTTGGCTTATTTCTTGCTTATTTCTTAATGAAAATGAAAACCACAAGAAGCTAAATGAAACTTAAGATGTATACTAGAGATTTCTAAAAAGAGATAAGCTACAAGTGAACAAAAATAACAAGAATTTTGTTATCAAAAAATGAAAGTTCAAGCTTAAAACTGAAATTAAGCTTTTCCTAATAAGCTATCTAGCTCAAATTTAAATTCTAGAAACTAAAAATTTGGAAATAAGCTATACTATGATTATGAAATAAACCTAGATAAAAGGAATTTGATAAAAACCACTGGATCTTAGAAATCAAAAAGAAAATAAGCTAGAACTCTTAAGCTGCTGCTATACTACTTTTGCAAGAGATTTTAAGCTAATCTAAAAGCTTGAAAATGAAACTTAAATGATGATCTATAAAGAACTAATGGAATACTTCTTAAATGCTTAAATCTAAGGTCTATCTCCTAATTTTAAAAGCTAAAAAGACAGCTTAAAAATAACAAACAACAACAGTATTAACTAAACTAATTCTGCTATTGCTGATATACTTGGTAAAAAGTAAAGTGCAGGCTAAAACTTATGTTGAAAACTCTTATACTATCTAGCTATATGCCTCTAAGTTTACTCTAACCAAATTTTAACACCAAAATGCTATAAATTTCTAAACTACAAAAACTATCTTAAACTGTTTAAATGCCCTAGTGCTTAGCTATTATTTTTTAAGCCCGATACATCTCGGATTTTACAAACTAACTCTTAAAACCTATTTAAAACTTGATTATACCACTTAACACAACTGTCCTATGTAAATTTACACACTTAAGTTGACTTTAAGAGTCAAAAACACTCAAATCCAAACACTAGTTAACAATTCTGTCCAAACTAAATTTTATCTAAAATCTACTTTAAAGCTAAAAATTTTAAAACCTTATATCTACTCAGTCTAATACTAACCTATTTAAGCTATTTAAGCACTAAAACCTATAGCTTATTAAGAAAAATAAGCTAGTTGATAGCTAGCTACTTATTACTAAATTGACAGAGAATTTAAGAATAATGAGTTAACTTAATGGATTTTTAACTACAACTAGCTTAAACTTGCATATCTATATTAAATAAGTAATTTGGGAAAGAATAAAGCCATAGAAAGACAAGGCATTTAAGCTAGTGAATTAAGCTATAAATGCTAAAAGGATTAGAGTATGAAACCTGAAATTATGTAGTCTCAAAACTAGCCACTCTTGTTGCGTGAGTGGCTTAAAAACATAGACCTAATTGGCACCTTGCCTCTAAAACCAATAAGCTATACAGCTCATTAAGCTGATTTGGAGTTTATTATTCCATAAGCTTCACAAATTTGAATCAACTTGAAACTTAAAATGGATAATTTGAAAACTATAGACAGAAACAGTAGAGTACAAGATTCAAAATAGGAAGTACAACTGAATAGCAAGTTTAAAAGCTTAAGTGAAAACGATGAACAGTACACGAACTAAAAAAATACAAAGTAAACTGAAAATTAAAAACACTCACTAACTAACTACCCCTAAAACTGAATGTTTAAGCTTCTATTTATAGAAAAAATATGACGAGAAGATGAGACTTCGATCAATCCTAGCCATTGATCTTTTTAATCTTGAATTTAAGCCATTGATCTTGAATGGTGATGTGTTCGGGCCAATTAGAGGTCGCCGCGTCATAGAAATGACGTGGAGTTGGGTTAATACGAGGTGGTGAGAGTGTGGGAAAGACAGGAGAAGGATTTAAGGCAAATTGGGTTTGATTCGAGTTTGGCGGGAAAGTTTGTTGTAGGACGGTTAGGAGAATTAAGCCCGCGTGTTGTATTTAAACTTTGGAAGAATTGCATAAGTGGTCCTTGTGTTTCATTTCCATAAGTGTAGTGTAAAAGTAACTTTCGGAATTGACAACTTTGGCCCTTGTAGTTGATAACTTTTATTTTCCTCTTTAAAAACAACTTTTATCTTTTGCAAGATTAGTCCCTTGAATTTAGAAACTTCCAAATAAACCCTTGTAATCTTGAAACTTGTCAACATTGGTCCTTGGCACTTGATAATTGAGCTTTGACTTTCTTTTCTTGTTGTCGGCTGATCCGTCTTTGATATTTTCCTCAAATCTCTCTCTTGTACTTGTCTCTTCCGTTTCTTGTCGGTTTTGGCTTGATTTTGCTCTTTTTGACTTTAATATCCTTTCCTGCACATTGAGACACAAAAGCACACATATTTCTATCTTTTCGCATATTTTCTGGCTTTTATTGGCGAAATCCTAGGTATTTATTATATACAATTTAACACTTATCACGCGCCAACTCACCAGCTTGCTACATTTAGTGATGTTACATGAAAGTATTATCTGTGTTCAGTTTATAGCATATAAACCATATAAATGATTTATTAAAGATGGTATAAGACTATAAGTTAATACATTGAATACACAATTTACGAAAGGCATTGGAATGGTGACAAATTCAAACGTGATATCTAGAAAGGTAAGCTGCACTTGGTACACCGATGTATCGAGCAAACTGACCAAACATGCGTGTACCTAAAGTTAATCAAAAAACCCAATTGTAAAAGGTGGTATTCCTATGAAAAACACCCATTATTTTATCGTAATTCATTTATCAGATATCACTTAAGCAAACACCAAAACTCACCATCAGAATTGCAAAACAGGCCCAATTAATACACCACCATATGTGCAGGCACATACCTAATTGTTTTGTTAAGTGCAGCCAGACCTTCGATTGGAAGATACTGGATAATTTGGTTTCACAACAGATCCAAACACCCCTTTGCTGCAAATGGCCATGACCAATCTGTGACTTCAGTGCAACATCCGCATTAATTGATCTAAAGGCATTATCTAGAATGCGGCTTTTTGCATTTCGTCTATTAGATGTAAGGATCGCCCCTCCGTCTTTTGTTGGCTTATTTTCATATGGCCTATTATATCTTCTGAAATTGGAAGAAGAAGAAGACACCTAAAATGAACGCTGAAAACATATATTGAGAGAAATACAATGTCGTAAAATAATTTGTAAAAGTTGTATTCACCATGAGCTTTATCATTAGTTGATCCCCACGTTTACTTTCTGTATCAATGGTCAATAAGGGATTAGTAGGAAAACATTGTTGCAGAAGATCTTGAGCAATATGTGGCCTCATTGCAACATTCACATCAAACAACCCAAGGGCACTATATAGAATACGTCTTCTCATATATGGTCTGTTAGATGTAAAGTGTTTTTTTCCATCATTTATTGAACGCTTTTCAAGATCATTTTCGAATGCTTTGTCAACCGTCTCAATTTGCTTGATCTACATGTAGAAAGCACATGTTAGTTTTATGGTCCACCTAAAAGTGTAATATGTAAAAGGAGCATAATAAACTACTGTTCTTTCTACATCCCTTAATGTTGGTGAGGGTGTCCCTCTTCATCATAGAAAATGGGTATGGCTTTTCTTAATATCAGATTATGTGTTGCCGCTAATGGATCATTCAAAAAATCAAAGTTATGCCAAGGAAATGAGGGCATTAGCTAAGTCCTTTAGGGGTGTTTAGTTTTGAATTTTCCTTGACAGAATCATAAAAAATATATCTTTAATCTACCACAAATGTTTCAAAATTCTCACCACAATAAGTATTAAGATGAGCTTCTTCTTTCAAACTCATAATCATTTGAAAATGTAAATGATATATGTGAGCATAGACCCTAAACAGCTGCTTGAATATTGTCTTCACCACATCTTGGAAATTTTGAGGAAATGGCGCACCTGTAACACACAAAATTTACATGAATCAATAGAGTTAAATTTTTTTTTACTGAGACTGGATTGTTAGATGCTAAGATTTTTGATACACCAAGTTTTTGAGGGAATATTAATTCGTTATCAAGTTGAGTTTCAATCCACCCCATCAAATGATCCACATATTTAGCAGGAGCAGATACTACTATCAGTTTCTTGATAGTAACTCCATCAGCCCACTATATTCGTACCTGCAAATATTAGACTAATAACATTAGACTGGATCAATAGTGTGTACATTACGAATTGTTGCATATATATTGGAACATGTAAGAGCATCTAAAAGATTTAGAGTCAGCCACGAGACCATAGTTAGCCATCATGCTTCAGCTCACTGTGTTCATTCCATAACCAGCACCAAGCCCAAATGATTATGATGTTGATTATATATTGTTCAAAGCAGAGACCAACATCGGGTTTTGACCAGCCATAATTCTAGTTGTTGTTGCTGGGTTTATAGACTGAGAAAACACTCCATCTTATCCAAACAGGGTGTTTGGATACGCATTTTAAAAATGGCTTATATCAAAGGGGAAAAACAGGTTTTGTTTGAATTTTATTCAAGAATAACAAAGCCGTATTTGTTACTTGTTCCTTGTGCATCGGATATGTTGTTCCTATCTTTCCCTGGCCTCTTTCCCTTTCCACTCTTTTTTGAACTATCAGACAACGTCACACATGACCAACAAAATCAATTTAGATGATAGAGATATTTACAAAATCACTAAGCGATTATTTCCACTCTTACTGATTTTAACAAAATCATAGAGTAGCAATAATTTGTTGAAAAAAAATCAACACATAACCAAATCAATTTAGATGATAGAGATATTTACTGATTTTAATTCAGAAAATCATAACCTTCTTCTTCTACTTTCACCACGACGGTTTGCCTGCCAAAATGATTCATTAAAAAAAACCATCAAGATCTAAAATCACATAATCAAAATAGAAAAATAAAATATTAGAAAAAGACCCTAAAAATCTACCATAAAAAGACATACCTTATGATTTACTAAATAACGATATACCATCAACTCTTCATATGCCCATGATATTAAAGTGACTTGATATCCAAGAAGTAACTACAGAAACCCTTGATATGACCCTTGATATGCATCCGACTTATGGGGTGGGATTGAAGTAACTGCAGACCCTTGATATGCAGTTGAATTGTGGAGTGACATTGTGGTATTGAATTGGAGCCATCTTTAATACTGCACATTTAATCCACAAACTGAATCTTATAGTATAATAGATATATCCAACAGAGGAAATAAACATAGAATCAATTATGTTTTTTTCAAAGATGAGTGATTTTCCAGATCATAAAATCAAGCAACTATGATCATTATTTATTCATATTATATACATTTAAAAATACTAGTGAACTTGGATGCGAATAAACAACCAGGTTCTTCAGAAGATTTATGCCCATATGACAATATTTGCATCTTCTAATTTCTATGGATTAGATTTATTCTGTAGATGCACCCTCCACATTTATTTATTATCAACACTAATGATCGCTTCGGGGTCATTTTGATGTGGCTGAATGTGGAGCAGCCCGTCCTTACTCCTTACAGCCTTTGAATCAGATATGATACAATAGTGAGGGGTGGGCTGGATTAAGTTTAGGGACTTGAGAATTAAAACCACCATGAGTAGCTTGGTACATGAACCGCGCAATGATACTCCTGTAGGGACAGCTCTTCTCTTCT
>BQNB010105522.1:0-23583 GCA_026074375.1 Tanacetum coccineum
GTGATTGCCCTAGTAATGCTTAACTTAGACTGGGAATGACTCTCCCCAAAGCTTAAGAACAATAGGGAAGCATATGTAGACTACATTAGGATCACTAAAGAAAATGCTGACACTCTTCGTGATATAGTTGAACAAGCTAGAACCTCAAATCCTTTGGATAATGCGTTAGCTTATGCTTGTATGTACACGAAACAGATTCAGGAGTTGTTAGTATATGTTAGTGATACATGTCCTAGTTCCACATTGAAAAATGAGAAGTTGGTTCCCGATACACCAATGAACAAAGCTAGAAAAGTCACTTTTGCAAAGACTAGTACAACATCAGACAATAACACACAAATTCAAGTAAATGTTCACCAGACTCAGACCACTAGCAAACTTTTAGTGCCTTCTACAAATGAAAAATGTTCTACTAATGCTAGCAGATCAAAACCTCAAAATGAAACAAAGAACAATAGGATCATGCAACCATTAAGTAGCAACCAGAAATCTCAAAAAATAGAAGCCCACACTAGGAATGCTAAGCCTAGTCTGACTAAAGAAGATAGTGAGTCTAAATATGTGTGCTTAACATGCAACAAATGCTATTTTGATGCAAGACATGATTTGTGTGTTGTACGATATTTGTCTGAAGTGAATGATTGTGCTAGAGCTAAGGCTGTTAAGAGCATTAAAATGACAGAATAGAAACCTACTGGTAAAATGTTTAAAAATGTTGGATATAAATGGGTACCCACAGGAAGGACTTTCACTATAGTTGGAACTAAGTGTCCGTTAACTAGATTCACTTCCACTAAAAGAGTGCCTCCTAGGAAACCTATTAAATCAACTGTATTAACAAACATAAAACCAAGTAGTGCATCTCAATAGAGACCCAAAGAAACAAATTATGCGAGTTCGAGTAGTACACCTAAGATTATAGAATCTAGGACTGCTAACCACTTGGAAACAATCATATGGGATCCAATGTTTCTATTTCTCCATGCTCTTCAAGTGTCCAATGCAGGTCATACAAGTCGTACCTTGGTAATTGGATTCGGGCTGCTCTACATATCTAATCAACATCAATGACTTCTAAGTAAATATCAGCTTAGGACTCAGGCTTCAAGAAAAATGACTTACAGTTACTCTAGACTGTAACTCGGTCTTCATTCAATGACTTCTAAGTACTTCTGCTTGGAACTCGATTTTAAAGAAAAGAAAAGTGTACGCTTCAGTGCGCTTTATCTTTAAAAGAAGAGAAATCTTCTTATTTACGAGCAGTCCTATCAACTTCTATGAGTTCTCATGCTCGTTCAGACAACAAGTGGATCAACGTAAATTAGCTTGTATTTTAATTCACTTGTTCATAAAAAATTGCATATATTGCTGACTGCTAGACAATGTTTTCATGAATTAGTAAAAGGTTTCAAAAGATGATTTCTATCACTCAAACAACGACTACAGCTTTTTAAATAGAAAATAGGTCATTGTTTGAGGGGAAGAAAAAATACTAATAAATAATCTTTTAAAACAATCTTTTAAATTAAGTCACGGAAATTATTCGCCAAAAAAGTTTAACTTAACATATAATAATTTGAGGGGGAGCTAATTTATTTTAGCTCCAAGGGCTTAAGTTTTCATAAGTTAATATCTTTAGGTGTTTAAATATAATCTCAAGGATTGTGACTTAGGATTAAAACTACATCTGATCAAATTTTGCCAACACCATAAGTTCTAAAAGGCTTAGGATTGTTTGGAAATAGTTTCATAGTTTTAGGAATTCAGAAAAGGAAGATATGTTTCTGTTTACACCAATAGTTCCCCAACCGGTTAATCTCTAAAGTTAATTTCAAAAGAAGTAGTAAAATTGCATAATAGAGGTTCACATATGTATGATGATTCCTTTAGATAGTCAATATTCTGCAGAAAGAAGTGTGTACATCCGGGACTTAGTTGTCATTTGTGTTATCATTTCGGCTACTTAGAGGAAATAATTGTTGACATTCGGGACTTAGTTGTCTTTGATGTTACAATTCACATCATTCTATCTTGAAGATCGCTTCGAATCTACTCAAGAAAGGATTGCGGGTTCAGGGGGAAGCTAAGAAAGATTCTACGAAGAGAATAACGAGACTGACTAAAGATTGTTGCTTCGAAAAGAGTGACAATGTCTATCACTCTTGGTTTTTTAAGTTATAGGTCATGTCTCATAAATCATCTTGTATACATGTAGTGGAACTTCATTAATATATAGTGTTCGAGTATAACTTTTCAAGAATTTTTCAATAAATTCAAAATCTTTCAAACTTGTGTACTCAACACTATATCGGGTCCTCAATAATTAAGGGGGAGCTTAAGAAAATGTTCCAATAACATCATGCTATAATAATCTTCTCCCATGTGTTTTTAAATCTCAAATAGGCATTTTATTTCATTGTGTTCAAAAACATCATATGGTATGCTATTTTTGAGGGGGAGAAAAATGGACTAAAATGTAATATATGTGATCATATTTGACTCAAGTGTAGCTCATCCTGCGTATGTGCTAAATGTTTTTGAGTATCGATGCACATATGCAGGGGGCATTTCTGAAAACGTAAAAACAATCAAGGTATAAATGTTTTGATATTTATATCACAAATACCATGATTGAGTTTTTCCAAAGTGGTTTTAAGGCTGTGAACAATATCCAAAGACCGACCATGTACTTACTTTTATCAGAGTTATAAGGTGATTAAGTATAGGTATTTGTTCCCATGATCCAGCCATAACCAAAGGGATCTGTCCAGAGACATTCCATTAGATAGAATAGAATTCCTTAGGTATGATACAAAATGAGTAAAAGTGAGAAAGGGAAAAATGCGAACTAAGACAGAGGTAACACTGGAACAAACCCAACAAGGTGTTAGTGATGAAGTCTTGGTAAGCATTGAAGGGGTTGAAGAATGAAAAATAAAAGTAAAGATAAATGGTGAAAAGAAAGAAGCCTTCCTTACACCTAGGCAGAAATCAGGTCAACTCGTCTGCTGTCAGAATCACAATGATGATTGCTGACATTGAAGACTGACATCATGGACCCAGTGATGCAATGCACAACCCTCCCTAGCCAATCAGAATCTCTCAAAAGATTTTTGTTTCATTTCTCACGGAGATTAAACACATTTCTATCAACTTTCTCATTCCGAGTTAGTTGGTATTGAAAAGGTGGCAGTCTGCTCCAGCCTCCGATTACTAAAACCAAAATGCACTTATTAAGTCTAGAGCCAAAAGAGATCAATATTAATCTCATAAGACACAATTCCAAAATACACATGTTGATTCATACATTGTGAACACATGTGAGATACTAAGAGTCCTACGCATTATCCTTGTGATATTGTGATGCGTATTTTCTTTTAAAGAAATATTTTATGCAAGTTTTAAATTTCTAAAACTCGATCTACCTGACAACGCACTAACGGGCAGAGAACCCGATCGTGGGTAGTACAGATTTGGTAAATCTGAGGTCGTCCCAAGAGCTAAATAGTTATTAGTCTTAATTTAAACTTGTCACTGGTTGAAAATAACTTTGTTTGATTTGAATTGAAATAAATAAATAACAATAAAATAAATGTAGGAAATTAAAAGGGCTGGAAGATATCAAGAGAGAAAATATGCTAACCTAGTTACTTTATTACTATTGTTATGAAAATGTATTCCTGTGCAATATTAAACTATGGTTTCATTAGCGGTTTTTAAGGTCGATAGACTTGAATATGCATATATAGTCTATCCTATACTTCCTACGATTTCGAATCAATCCTAAATCATCTGGGAGGTAGGTTATCCAGGTTGCAGTGATTAATCCTAACTATTCCTAAAACATATCTAATAACCTATAAAGATTATTAACCCATTTGAAAGAGCTCCTGTGCTTTTTAAGTATCGAGTGATAAGTGCGGTGACCGGTTTATTCCTATACCAGGTAAAGAGTTAGTGATCCTCCCTAGTACCCATTGGATTCCATCATGACAAGATAATCTATTAATGGGGCAAGCTAGGTCTAAACCACCCATACTACCAAAACACAGGGTTACACGGTAGTCAAGGAATATCTAGTGAAACCATAATCTAATAGGAAACAATCATAACAACAGTAAATTCATAACTAGGTCAGCACTTTAAGTGCTTAGCCGCTCATGGCAACAGAAACACAATAAGAGATAGAAGAAATCATATATTGAAAACTCATAATTCTTACAGGATTCGTATTTGAATGATTAAATACAAAAAGTAAGTAAGATGTGATCTCCCTTGGACTCCAGGTGGTGTTCTTCGAAGGTTGGAAGCCTTTTTCGCCTCTCCAATTGGCTGTGGAGGAAGTGATGTCGGATTAGCTTGAATGAGGCCTTTATTTATAGTTGTCGAACCTGTTACGGCGTAACCATTAAAGGTGTTACGCCATAACCAACTTACACGGCATTCCATAATTAAGCATCTTGTTATGGCGTAACCAGATATGGTGTTACGCCGTAACCTTCATATAACTTCTAAATGTACGTGATCTTTTTTCCATATTTGTGGATCTTCATGGTTACGGCGTAACTGGATAAGGTGTTACACCGTAACAATAACTTTGACGAGATTTCCTTCCAAATATAGGGTTACGACATAACTAGATATAATGTTACGCCGTAAAGTCTTCCTTGATCTTCGTACTTGCTTAATTTATGTTACGGTGTAACCATTTTTAGTGTTATGCCGTAACATCCTTCAGAATTAACACTTTAGTCCCTTTTCCCTTGTTTCTTGTCACTTTCTTGCATTTCACCTGAAAACTACAAAATAACAGTAAATATCACGTTTTCGAGTGTTAGTGAAACATTTACAGGTATTTTAGGGGGTAATTTGCTACCAAAAAGTATTAAATATTTGATGTTATCAAATATCCCCCCACTTGACTTCTGCTTGCCCTCAAGTAGAACCTGTTAAAACATTTCATAAAAAGATTTCTCGAGAATAACTTCAAGAAATGAATCTGTAAAATTCTTATGCTAGAAAACATCAAAGCCGAACACCTCACGAAAAGGGGATAAAAAGTCACTCAGCTCTCCATTAGTCTAAGTGTTTCATTTTCGGGGTGATCGCTCAATTGCACAGTCATAGCATGTATTCTATCATAAGCTTGGAAAGTATACAAATCTGCACCAGTTAGAATTAGGGTCTAAATAACTCTTAAAGGCAACAAGGGTAATATGGTTTTAAAGGGTGATAAAGGGTTAGGATAGACATGGGATACACATTTAATGGTTGTTAATATAAAAACACAAAACAAATAGTCTAAATAATCTAAGGTTGTCATCGCCAGCCACTGTCCATCCATGGGTCCAAGAGTTTAAGTTCGAAAACCTGATCTTCAACTAATGGGCTACTAGCTCCATTCTTCATGAGTATTTGGATGACTTGGTGTAATAATGGGCTACTAGCTCCATTTCACAGAGATGTTTTGGTGCAATTATGGGCTACTAGCTCCATTTTATAATTTTATTTTGCACCATCTTTACATTTTTAGCACATGGGTGGCCGTTTGTTGCATCTTCTTCACTTCATTGTCAATATGCAAATGCTATAGGGGTTTATATCTTTAATTATTGCCCCTGCAACATTCGATATTATACATACATCCCCTCACTTGAGATAAACAACGTCGAAAGTGGTGATATAAGGGGGTCTTAGTAGATCATAACTGATTGGTCTTCCACAAAAGCATATAATCTTCGTTCTCATTCCCCTGAACCATGGACTTAAGTAACCAGAAATTTCAACACAGGGAAAATAAAGACTACAGGGTAGGCTAAAGTGAAATGGTGTAACGAAACATATTGGGTGAAAACATAGATTGGTTTAACATGGGTGATCTAGGGGTATCGTGCACTAAATAATGAGTGCAACAGAAGGGTTTTATCACGGGAGGTTGACAAGTCAGTGTAACAAGTCAATAAATGCACACATATAGGTTATTTGGGTGATTCATAAGTGTTACCTTCTCGAACTATCTATTCCTGCTAATAAATTAGGTCTCGAAATGATGTACAGGCCAAGTTCTTAAGTCTATAATACTACCGACACACTCAATATTTTGGTGGATCTTTGAATAATATGATGGAAACAGAATATTAAGGCTTAGATCTCACCAAGTAATAATAAAGGATAATGTGCATTCGGCAAAGATTAATTCTAGTTATTTAAGAAAATTTTGTCAAAAATTTAAATTTGGCATAATTTTCAAGAAAAACTAGAAACTCGAAGGCAAAACATACGTCAAGTATTAATTCTACTCCTATCCCCCCACTTGATTTGTACAATGTCCATATTGTACATTAAGGAATTGAAAATAATAAGAAAATAGTAGAATTAAGACAAGAAACTCCCTGAGCATTGCTTCGAGATTTTGAAATTTGGCGGAAATCTTTGGATTATCTCCGTCTTCTCGCAAGCTCTTAATCCCCTGTGATCACAAAAACAAACCAAAGCATAAAATCGTTCTAAAAGAATTATGAAATGTATAGAGAATACAATCCTAACTCACTTTCGTAGGAATCACGGTTGCATTTAGCATATGCAACAAGCCTTTTAAACCACTTGGTGGCCCAAGTGGACGAGTTTAGTCTCGTGAGGGCTTCCAGAGAACATACCCACAAAGTCCATTTATGTATACAAGGTTTAGACATGTTTAAAACTTAAATTTTTATGATTTCAGAAGGAGGTTACGGCGTAACCTCGGTGGTTACGTCGTAATCAAGTGGTAAAAATTTTAAGTTTTTAAGTTGTTACGGCGTAACCATAAAATGGATTACGTCATAACAATTGTGGTTACGGCATAAAATTTAGATGCTACGCCGTAACTGCTGCAGAGTCAGCAAGTTACCACATGATTAAGAGTCGAGTTGGTCTCGATAATTGCCTCCTAGCTTCTGGATTATGCAAAACAAAGTAAGAAACATGCAAACCGTCTAATGCAAAACTAAATTTCACTAAATAAAGGACGGGTTGTCTCCCGATAAGTAATTTTGTTTATTAACGAGTCTTTAAGTTAGACTCATCCACATTCTACGTCTTGATGTTTGCTACTTCATTTCGGATCGTTTCCTTAAACTTAGATCCGTTCTTCCTCCCAAGAGGTAAAGTATTATCCAAGTCTTTGGTAACGCAGATAAAATATTGTCCACCATTAAATGAGTATTTCTTAACTTCGAATGTTTCTACTTGTACTTCTGGTGGATGATAATCTTTGTCCTCTATTCCTATTTCCTCACACTCTTCATTTTTGAACTCATAATTGTGCCATTCATAATTTTTATTATGCACTTGGTTACAATATTCCCATATGTCATCCAAAATGTGTTCATTCTTCCATATTCCAAGTTCGTACTCATCTGCTAACTTATCGATTTCTAAATTGAATTCCCACTTGTAATCATCAAAGCTCATATGAGTGGGCTTTTTTTCAAAGGCCGAGTTATCTTGGAAACAATCAATTAACCATAATTTTAATAGTGCCTTTTTCACAGATTCACTTATTGTAATGAAAGAACTAAATTATCATATTACAAATCACCAAAAACCAGTCATCTTACTCCAGAAATAACAAACCTCGATAGATTCCCCAAAATGCACTTCAAAACAAATACAAAACTCAATTCAAAAATAATTATGAACTTTGTGGATTGAACAATCATCTCTCTAAGAATTGCTACAAAGTTTTGTTTTGTAAAAAATGTGAGAGAACTAATCACAAAACTTGTGATCATGCTGAATATATGTCCACCATGAACATGACTCAGCATCTCAAAGGTTAAGGTGGATCCTCTTCAAGATCTAAAACCTCAAGACCATCAAAACCCTTCCCTCCTTGCATACACTGTGGGTTCAATAATCATCTATCTAATGATTGTGTAAACTATCCCATGTGTGATATCTATGGAAGTTATAATCATGATACACATGGTCATAACAGGGTCATTTCTCTAAGAAAAGGAATCAAACCAAGAAACCCTCAACATGTTACAAAAAGTTGTGAGACTTGTGGTAGCACAGTTCATACCACAACTGATCACAATGACATTGAGTGGTTTAGTAAGGGTGAAGCACCTCAAGCTAAGAAAGCTGAAGCATTCCAATCCAAAAAGGTTGAATCATCAAATGCTACAAGATTTAAGACTCCCACTAAAAGGTGGGTTTGTAAGCAAAACTATCCATTTTGAACTTATTTATGCAGTGTGACATCAGGAAACCCATCTGGTACCTGGACAGTGGATGCTCGAGGCATATGAGTGGTGTCAAAAGTTACCTGCACAAATATGTGGACCAACCATGACCTAAGGTGGTATTTGGAGATGACTCTACATGCACCACTGAAGGTTATGGTTCTATAAAATGTAATGGTATAGTTTTCACAAAAGTAGCATTTGTAAATGGTCTCAAATACAATCTAATTAGCATAAGCTAATTGTGTGATGCTAAATATATTATACATTTTGATGAGAAGAAAGGAATTATCTTCAATTCCAACAAAGAAGTTATGATGATTGCTCCTAGAGGAAGAGATGTTTATGTTCTTGACATGACTTCTTCAGCACAACAATCTTGTTTCTTTGCCAAAGCATATGAAAGCTTAAACTGGCTATGGCATAAGAAACTTGCTCATCTAAACTTCAAAACAATCAATCATCTTGCTAAACAAAATCTTGTTATTGGGCTTCTCTCTCTTGTCTACGCAAAGGACAAACAATGTTTATCGTGTGAAAAGGGAAAGCATCACAGAGCCAGCTTCAAAACAAAATAAACCTCATCAATCAAAAAATGGCTTCATCTTCTTCACATGTACTTGTTTGGACCTGTAACTCCCAGGTCTATTAACCATGAAAAGTATACTCTTGTCATTGTTGATGAGTACTCAAGGTACACTTGGGTATACTTTCTAAAAAGGAAAATTCATACACTTGAAACCATTATGTCTTTCATCAAAAGAGTTGAAAATCAAAATGACATCAAAGTCAAACAACTCAGAACTGACAGTGGTACTGAATTCAGAAATAGCATATTTGTCAACTTCTGTGATGAAGGGATTTCACAAAACTTTTCCTTTCCATACACACCTGAACAAAGGGGTGTTGCTGAAAGGAAAAACCAAACTCTCATAGAAGGTGCAAGAACAATGCTTTTTGGATCATTCTTTTCAAAAAAATACTGGACTGAAGTTGTAGCCACTGCATGCTACAATCAAAATAGGTCCACTATTGTTAAAAGACATCTCAAAACTCCCTATGAAATTTTTCATGGCACAATTCCAAACATTGACTTCCTTCATGTCTTTGGATGTCCAGTTTACATCCACAATCATAAAGATTATTTAGGGAAGTTTGATAAAAAAGTTGATGATGGTTATTTCCTTGAATACTCACTTGTCTCCAAAGCCTTTAGAGTCTTCAACACCAATAATCAAAATGATCAAGCTAATCAAAATGATCACCCAACTCAAGATGATGAAATATTAAATGATGATCAATCTGAGCACTCAAATCATAACAATGATAATCATATCATTGATAATCTCCCAAGCATTAAAGATGTTTAGATCTTTAAACCAATGTCCTTTTAAACTGAGGATACTTCAACACAAGATGTAATTCCAATCCCTACTGGTCCCTCCTTATCAATCTCATCCATGGCCTCTCTATCTCCTCAAGACAGATGATCTAATGACAAACATATTGAGCTGGTTAACATAATAGGTAATCCATGAGCTGGAATGCTTACAAGGGTCATGCCTAAGGAACTTAGTGCTGCTTCAGCTCATTAATGTCTATTTGTAGATTTTCTATCTGAAGAAGAACCTAAAAAGTTCTCTGAAGCACTTAAGCATCCTGGATGGATTGATGCCATGCAAGAGGAACTAAATTAATTTGCAAGAAACAAAGTCTGGACGTTGGTTCCTCCACCTTATAGTAAAACCATAATTGGCTCTAAATGGGTATTAAGGAATAAAAGGGATGAAACTAGCATTGTAATAAAAAAAACAAGGCAAGGCTTGTAGCTCAAGGCTACAATCAACAAAGAAGGCATAGACTATGATGAAACCTTTGCTCCAGTTGCAATACTTGAAGCAATTAGGATCTTTCTTGTCTTTGCCACCTACATGAACTTTAGAGTCTATCAAATGGATGTGAAAAATGTCTTCCTAAACGAAAAGCTGAAAGACAAAGTTTATGTTAAACAATCTCCAGGTTTTGAGAGTAGTGAGTTTCCCAACTATGTTTGCAAATTGAACAAAGCACTTTAGGTACTTAAACAAGCTCTAAGAGCATGGTATGAAACTCTCTCAACCTTTCTCACTGAACATAAGTTTGTAAGAGGAAAAATAGACAACATATTGTTTGTCTACAAAACCCAAACTAATGTGATTCTAGTGCAAATCTATGTTGATGATATTATTTTTGGGTCCACTAGCACAAAATTATGCAAACAATTTGCAAAAATGATGACTCAAAAATATGAAATAAGCATGATGGTGTCCTCACCTATTTCCTTGAATTTTAGATTAAACAATCTAAAAGAGGCATTTTAATCAATCAAGAAACATATGTCAAGGATCTGCTGAAAAAGTATGACATCATTGGTTCATCAGTGAAAATACCAATGTTACCCCGTAATAACTTAGGACCTGATTTCAATGGTAAAGCTGTAAATAAGACTCAGTATATAGGTAGATTGGATCACCAATGTACCTAACTGCAAGCAGACCTGACATTCAATTCTCTACATGTCTTTGTGCAAGATATCAAGCAAATCCTAAGGAATCTTACCTTATTGATGTTAAGAGAATTTCCAAGTACCTAAAAGGCACTCCTAGTCTTGGTCTTTGGTATCTTAAATGTTTAGGTTTTGACCTAAAAGAATACTCAGAATCTAACTATGTTGGATGCAACATGGATAGGAAAAGCACTTCATGTGCTTGTCAGTTGCTAGGATGCAAACTTGTGTGTTGGAGTGCTAAAAAGCAATAATATGTAGTTGTGTCTTTAGCTGAATCTAAATATGTAGCTGCAGCTGGATGTTGTGCCAACATACTATGGATGAAGAGTCAACTCAGTGACTATGACATCATATATGAAAATGTACCAATATTTTGTGATAAGTGATAACACAAGTGCTATTTCAATCTCAAACAATCCAGTCCTGCACTCAAGAACAAAGCATATTGATATCAGATATCACTTTATCAAATATCATATTCTTAAAGGGGACATTGAATTACATTTCGCTCCCACTTAATATCAACTGGCTGATATCTTCACCAAGCCTCTAGATGAACCAACTTTCAAAAGATTGATTTATGAACTAAGTATGCTAAACATTGATACAAAACCTGAACCTTCACAACTGAATGTCACTAATAAAGAAAACTGAAGGTTCAACTTTTCATCCAAAACTGAACAAATTTTATTTGTTACAAGTGTGAGTTCAGTTTTATATACAACCTTTAGCTTACTTGAGTGAAGTAACTAAACAATCACATGTGTTTCATTCATGGATTTGTATGAGCATGTGTGGTTTTGTTGCCTTTGCTAGAGTTTTGGTATTGGTCACATCAAGAACTGAACAAAACTGATTTATTCTCTTCAATTTAGTTTTTACACCTTATTTTTGATCTAACTCTTCGGCTTTCTCGAGTGAAGTAACTGAGCAATCACATATGTCTCATTCATGGATTTGCATGAGCATGTGTGATTTTTTCGCCTTCGCTAGAGCATTGGTATTGATAAAGATCATTAATATCAGTTCAGCATGCTATAACACCAAACCTGAACCTAGTTCAACATTTTCAAGATTAATATAGTTTTCTTTAAATGATTTCTTATATAAGAAGTTATTTATTTTTAATATTATTAAAAATGATATCCAAACGTTCGAATGACCTCACCCTTTTTCTTTCACCTACTTTTGTAGTTGAATAGACGGTTGTTCACTGTTCAATGTGTCATAAGCATGCTTTACTAACTTTCATTAAATGCAAAGTTTAGTATTCATGCAATAACAACCCCTAAAATGTTCCTCGCAAATCTTTAATTTCTAAATGGCAGTTAACAATTCTTCAAGAAGAATTTGAAACTTCACCAATCATATAAACCCATCAACCCAATTCACAAATCACTTTTCATAAACACATATCACTCATAAAGAAACCCACACATAAATAATCAAAACAAATCAAATCTTCAAACCCTAACTCAACAAAAATGGCAAAATCATCAACACAAGAACAAATCCCTCCTCAACAAGAATAAATCCCACAACAACAAGATCAACCAGATATGCCTGAAAGTCCCATTCCATTTGAGCCTGCTACCCAAGTCTTGTTTGACATTGATGACATCATCTTACATGACAACAATGAAGTTTCCCTCCTTTACCCTCCATACACAAACTCATACTACTTTAAAGTTGTCTCAGACTTCATCTCCAAATGTTGTCTTAGGGAGTCATTCAAAAGAATACCCAGCCAATACAAAGAGTATTTGTCTGAATATTGGTACACTGCCAAAACTCTTAAGAATTCCAAAGTATGGTTCTTAACCCCCACATGGGGTATTTTAGGGGAAGTAGGAGTTACTACCTTCAGGAATGCCATTGGGGCAAATTACTTGGCCTACTCAACTGAGTATGCTGAAGTACCATCCCTAAAAACTGTAAGAGCATGGTTTTCAACCATTAGGTATAGTGGGGAGGTTGGTGCCAAATGAACCCTAAAAAGAGTTGTCTTCCTCTTAGGTGGAGGTTGCTGGTGGCCGAAATTATAAAATATCTAGGGAGAAAGACTGGTGGGTTTGACCAAATCTCAAACAAAGATGCCATAATCCTGTATTGTCTTGCAAATAGGGTAGATATAGATTATGCTAGGCTAATTTAGGAAGATATCATCAATAAGCTAAACAAGAATACTAGAGAAAAGGTTGTCCCATATCATAGGTTTTATCCTTGCTGCTGAAGCACAAGATTGAGGGGTATGAAAATGATAATGTTACACTCAACCCCACTCAAATCTTTAGTGTTCACAACTGGGAACTAAAGAAAAACCAACCTGAAGGACCTCCCTTTACCCCTCCCCCCCCCCTCATGTTGGCTATTTGTAATGCAGATAAGCCCGTGGCATTCAAAGCTCCCATTACCTCCTCAAAAGCTGAGAAGAAGGTTACCCAAGGCACAAAGCCTGGAGCTAAGTCTGGACGAAGGAAGAAGCAAATTCTTGTTTTATATAACCATCCTTAGTTCAAGATAGAGGCAGCCAAAGGTGTCTCCTCCTCAAAAGGGGATATTGGATCCTAAACTGGCCATTCATTGAAAGAAACTCATTCTAGTTTAGCCAAGGACCTGAACCCAAGCCAACCTCCAACTTCCACACTTGTGGTTGCTGAAATGCATAAATAGGTCCAACAAGCAACTAGTGGCCCAACATATTTAGGGGTCGCTAGTGAAGAAGGAGCTAACTCTCAGCTCAGTAGTGTAGTGTCAGCATCATTATCAAAGCCTATATATTCAGCTTTTACCATTCTACACTTTGAGTTTGCATCAAGACATGATGCTTTGGCAGATTTCACAGCTGAAGTTGATCCTGGAAAATCTGATCATCATGACTCTATATCTTAACAACAAGATATGGATAAAGAAACCCAAAACTATTCAATTGATCATATAATTGCAAGTCTCGACCCAAATGTTCTTGTAAAGAAAACCAAATTTACTAGTGAAGGGTTAGAAATTATCCTCCCTAAACCTACAACAGGATAAGGAGCCAATTATATTGAGAAGGAGATTGAATATGCTGAGGATTAATTCAACACATCTCCTGACCTCTCCAGTTCTGATGATACCAAGAAGGAAATCAAGCTGGAGGATCTATCTAAGCTGGTCCTAAATTTGGATGTTGATTTCATGGACTTGGACTCACCTGAAAATGAGCAGCCAATCATTGTTGAAGATAAAGAAGAGGAAGAGGTTCATGCTGAAAAAGATGATGCTGAAAGAGTTCAGTCTGAAGAACCAAAAGAAATTAAAGATGCTTTAGCTTCTCATCCTCCATCTTTAAGGTCCATTCAACTCCAAGAGCTGACCAATCAAGTACTTCTCCTCCAGTCTCAAAACTCAAAGCTAAAGAAGGAAATGATCAAAGCTAAAGCTGAAGTAGCCTTTCTTTCAGCTCAACCAACATATCCAAATGTGGAACAACTCACTGAGCTTCTGGTAAAATCCCTTTCACCTGAACTATCAGAACTTTTATCCTCTCATGATTTTAGTAGCTCATTACAAACTGAGCTGAAAGAGCTCCCCTCCAAGTTTAATGATTTAACTAGGGAGATCAAAGAGTTGAAGAAGCATGTCTATGAGCTGAAGATTGAGCTTCCAGGGGATTTGAAAGAAATTCCAACCAAGCTAGAACAATTTAGTCCAATTGTCTCAAGTCTTACCACTCAGGTAGCTGAGCTAAAGACTTTTCAGTGGGAACTTCCAGCTACATTTATACATGCACCAGGCTAAGTCTTAAATGTTCAGGCTAAAATCAAGACTCTGGATGTACTTCCAAGTCTTATCAACAAGGTAACTGATGCCGTAGACAGGTTTGTACAATCTATTAAGCATGCATTAAAAAAAGCTAGTGACCAATGTGTTCCTTAAGTAGGCCAAGCTGGCGCTCACACTGTTGAGGGGGAGAATAACACAAAACAAGCAACAATCACTCAGCTATTCAAACAAAGAACTAAAAAAGATGCTGAAAAGGCAAACATGAACCAACCACCAAAACCAACAACAACACCGCAAACAACTTATATACCACCAAACATTCCCACCACTTTACAACTTCAGTCTCCTTTCCTCTCTAGTCCTCCAAAGAGCTCTCATCAACCTGAAGGGTGGCTTGTCAAGAAATACAAGGGCAAGAAAGCTATGTCTTTCAAGGATGCTGAAGATAAAGGTATTGAAAGTGAATATGATGATGATGCCAATTTGACTAGTCTCATGGGTGAATCATTAAAGAAGAAAAAAAATGAAGAAATTTGATTTTGTTACTGAAGGTGGTGATCACATCTATTTAACAGAAGAATAAATCAAAGAGCAAAAGAGGATTGAAGAATTAGTCAAAGCTAAACTGGATAAACAAGAAGTGGAAGTGGGAAAAGAAGAACTTGTTGATCTTCTGGGTATCGATGTTTTGAAATGCTTTTATAAAACCAAATTGCAGTATGACAAATACTGTGATAAAATGCTAAACATAAGGGTGAAGTCAAGAATCATAAACTGTGATGTTCTTATAAGAAAAAGCCCCATCACACTAAAGGTATATAGAGAGGAAGGAACCAATGAAATCATCCCTGGCTTCAAAGCCAGTGACTTGCACCTTAGTGAACGGAGAGAGGTAATGCAGGCTTGTCTAAACAGAAAAGGAGTTGGATGGTCCACCATCTATGGGCAAATCCGGACAAGAATAGATCGTCTGCATAAAACTGAAGCTGAGCTGGAGATTGACTTTAGCAAACCCTTTAGTGAACAAGACCCCCTTGATAAGTTGAATGATCTTGCAAGAAAGAAGAGAAAGCATGCCGATGATATTCATGACTACTTTAGGTCAACCAAGAAGTTTAAATCATTAGTTCAGTATGAAGATCATCTAGCTTGGACTGTGCTTAATGAACCATGTCTGGGTATGATCTTATTAAACTATGTTCAAAGGCAAGATTTTGTTACCATTGAAGACTTTGGAGATTTCCCAAATGATATGTTGTATACTGTACAAGAAATCCTCTTCAGACTTCATTAAGGTTCGGGGTTAGATGATCATGCCAGGACCTTTAGTTCTTTACTACTTGTTGAAGTTGACACAAGGAACCTGAACCCCCTCAAGCAAATGAGGACCATTGAGCATCTGAGGCAGTAGATGTTATCATTATTTGTAATAACTTTATCTTTTGTACTATAATGAAAGTTAATATGAATGGTTATCAATTTATGTTGTTCAATTCTATCAGTTTGTATGAAGAAGTTGTTTGCTCACTTACTACTGATTTTACCTTAGGTTATTTGTATATTCAAATAGAGGGAGATTGTTGGGTCAGTTGATGAGCCCTTTTAGTTTCTCGTTAGATTTAAACATAAAATCACTTAAGTATAAACAAGCTGAAGACAGTTCAACTTGTATTCGCTGAAGACACTTCAGCTTCAGTTCTTCGGGTACTTAGAAGATCAAGATCATTTTCACTTCAGTTTATGTGGCGGTTTAGAAACTTAAGAAGACCTTAGCAAGAGCTTTAGTTCAGCTTGGTTGACAATTTCAAGCTGAACGATGTCGATCTCCTTTAAGAAGCTGAAAGGAAATGTTTCTCTTTTAGAAGGTTTACAATGCGGGAAAAAGATTGTTTCATGTCAAAAGGAATAAAGAAATCTCCTTGGGAATGAATACTTCTAAAGTTGGTATAGAAGTACAACGACTTTCTCTAAAGGACTGTACATAGTACGTTAAAGCATGCGTGCATTAAATGGTAGCTCAACCACCCATTTAATGCATGCCATGTGTACCAGGTTAAACTTGTAAACCCTAATTCCTTTACCTATAAAAAAGTATAAAAGGAATATGATGTAAAGAGTAAATGATATCTCTTCTAATTAATGTGAAACACATTGAAGAGCATTATCTTTCAAACAAACTGAACAGAACTGCTGAAGCTGAAGCTTCAGTTCTAGTCGAATAGTTTGTTTTCTTAAATTCATAACTTTGGTTAGAGTTTAAGCTAGAATGAGATCACACCCCAATTGTCATTCAACCACCTTGCTATTCCGCAAGCAAGGTGTGTCATAGATTCTCTATTTAATTATAATAAGAACCTATACGTTGAAAAGTTACTTCTGTGTGTTTTAGACTTGTTCGTTATATTGTTTACATATATTTGTTTAAAACTCACATTGTTGCCATGGAATGTGATTAGTTTAACTTGATAAACCTAATATCACATTCAAGGGGACCAACAAAGTTATCTAAACATTCTCTTGAACAACGTTCAGCAATTTGCATTTAGTTGTCAAATGCATCCGGTGTTGTGTCGTATGCCAATTGGCGTATGGCGTATGTGCACTTCAAAATAGGACCAATACTTGCATGACCGACAGCATCGTAACGTTGTCCAAAAAACAAAAGTATTCGAGAAGAGGCTGAACATCATAATTTGTAATGGCATTGACTATTTTCTAAAAAAGTTTAGAACTCATACGATACCTTCGCCTAAAATTCTCTTCCGGGTATTTGGGAGGAGTGTATTTGTCGCCAAAATAGTCGCAAGTAGTCATTGTTCCGTCTCTTCTCGTTCACGTGGTATATATGTCCTCTTCTTAGGACCCGATCCCGATCTCGAACCTCCGGCTTCTTGATTACTCAAAGCTAGAAATTGTTCATGAGCCTCAAAACCTCGCATATATCGCTTCGCATCGTCTTGAAAACAGATATCGTAATGATAAAAGGTGTTGGATTCATGGTGTTTTTTTGAAGGAAAAATAAGTATTGTTGAGGTAGAAATGATATTATAATTGTGTATAAAAGCTGGAATAATACATGAGGTATTTATAGGATTTTTTAAGAGGTAAAAATTTGAAGAAAAAAAAGGAAAACGGCTAGTTTTGTACCAAAATTTTAAAAATGCACCTTTTTGACCGTTATTAAACCTTCATATTTAAAAAAAATAAAAAAAGAGGAAAAATTTTACCGCGTGGGCTGGTCCGGTTGGCGTGAGGTGTCTTGGCGCGAGAGGTTTCTAGGCTGAGCCATGACGCTACCATACCCAAGCCTCTTAATGAGTAACCACGCGCAATCAAACTTTATCATACGTAGTTTTTGCCCCGCTTTAGAACTGGTCTAATGACTTTTGCATTTAAAGTTAAAATACTCACAAGAATAGTCCTATCAAGATAAAAAGAAAAGCATAAATATCTATTGCACCTTGAGAGACATGTTTTATACATGTGTAATGTCTTAAGGGTATGTTTGATGAAATTGGTTGGATTGGGTTTGGGGCTTGTGTTGAGGATGAGGCTAGGGCTTATATTATAAGTCAAAATTGAAATTTTTATTTTTGTAAACTTATTTGGCAAATGAGCTGAGGCCCGGGCTTGTTATTGCAAAATAACTAAAAAAGAAATAATTAAATGAATTTTTAGTATGAGTATGTTTAGCGAAGGGAAGGGCTTATTGGGGCTTATCGGTGCTTGGGCTTTTAGAATAAGTCAGCTTATAAAATAGGTCTTGTTTGTCACACAGACTTATGAAAAGGTTTATAAGTCACAAGTCTTTATAAGCCCCAACCCCATAAAAAGGGCTAAAAACTTTAGCCCAGGGCTTAGGGCTTTTAAGCCTTAAATTAGTTATATACCTACAAAAATATCTAGCATACACCAAAAACTCATTTACTTATGTCTTTTTTAGTAATTTTGCAATAATAAGCCTCAACATCAGCCCATTCGCCAAAAAATTTACAAAAATACAAATTTTAATTTCAACTTATAATATAAGCCCTAACCCCAACTCCAGTCATAACAGAAGCTCCAGCCCATTTCACGAAACATACCATATATGTTAGATATTTTTGTAAGTATATAAGTAATTTATGATTTAAAAGCCTCGGGCTAAAGTTTCTAGGCCCTTTTATAGGGTCGGAGCTTATAAAGACGATTGACTTATAAGTCCTTTCATAAACCCGCGTAACAAACCACATTTTTAATCAGGATTATTTTAAAAGCCCCCACCTCAATGGTCTTAACTTACCCAAACACCATGTTACCAGCTCTGTCGGTGTTTGCCATTTCTGAGTGGACCACTCATCGACTCTGGTACATCACTTGATCATCTCTTTTTTTTTCCTAATTTTGTATATTGAATGATCTATCTTTTTTTTTGTAAGAAGGTGAAATTATATTACCAGTAAGAGATTTGTACAAACTTAAAAGGCATTGGGACAGGCCCCAATCCTTGATACAATCACAAAGATTCATCCTACAAGCTGCCTATCAAAAACAAATAGACAAACAAAGATATCAAAACAACAATGATATCTAGTAGTATACACTTGATGTAATCACTCAGAAACATACTAAACACATATTCCAAAACCAAATCTCTTTCCTCTAGTTCTTTTACACTCAATTAGTGTGATTAGGTAAAGAACCAGGCAACCATGGAGAAACCACCTTATCTAGCTACATTTCATTTTATAAACACCCACCCTAAGCCAAAGAAACCCAAACTTTAGCATAGGGGCTCTTATAGGAGGCATCACTAGACAATGAGTAAAACTCCTATTCACACTGAGATCCATCACCAAAAGCTACATTTCCATTACTGGCATCACTTTTTGGTTTAGGAGTTACTCAGGGATACATCTCATTTGGCTACATTTCCCCAACTATTGCCTAGCCATATAGACTAACAATCAAGGCATCACCAAATTGGCCTCCAGCCATAGCAAGAAACCTACCTTATAACAGTGAGTGGGCCTTTGACTAAGCTTACACAGCACACTGGCAATGCAACCATTGACCCAGGAGGATTAAAGCCAAGAAAGGTTCTCACTATCATGATATAAGGCCCTCTGCAGTAACTTATGGAGACTACTAGGTGATATCCAAGCCATATCCAGCATCTACTCTCTTAGTTTAGTAGTCCTCAAAAGCCACTTCCATAGAATTCTAAATATCAGCATTCAAAACTCTGATGGTGTTGATCACATGAAATCAAAAAATTAGGAAGTAATTCCATTACCCAGACACTCCCTAAAATACCATAGCTGTAAGCCAAATGCAGCTATACTCCTCACAGTATGTTAGCATATCACATCTTCTTAGTGAATTTGATGTTCCACTCTTCCTCTATACTTGCAATGTTCTTTGTGTCTTTAACAGGGATGGACATTAATCTTGCTCTAACTTCATCATAGATGGCTTCAAAAATTTCCAGCTCAGTTCTCTTACAGTTATTAAACAATCTCCAGTTCCTTTCTTGCCATATGTAGTATACCACAGCAGCAAAACAAAGTCTACTAATAATCCCCAATAGATTCTTCTTTTTGTACCTGAGGCTCATTGCTTTAATAATCTCCTCCCACTGTTCATCTTTAATATTAATTCTGGCAATAATGCAGACCTTTTTCCATACTCTTTGAGCATATTCACACTTAAAGAACAAATGTTCATGTGAGTCAGCCTCATTTTGACACAGACTGCATTCAAAGACTTTGTTAGGATACCACTTAGACATCTTGTCTTGAGTACTTAATTTACCCTTGACTGCAAGCCACAGAATAAAAGTGTGTTTGGGAATGCAGTGGGCATGCCAAACAATATCCTTCCATACAACTTTTGCCCCATTACCTCTAATATCTCTCCAAACATTAGCGGTGGAATAATTTTTGCAGTTTCCTTCATTATCCACCCATATAGGTTTGTCAGGATTATTATCCAGGTTCTTTCAACTCTTTTAACCATGGATATTTACTTGTCCATTCAATTGGCCACTTCCATCATGCATCATCAATGAGATCTGCAATGCAATTATCATCTTTAAAGCCAGCAAAGAGAATTTCCTTTTTACTGATCTTGCTAGCTAGAGACCATTCATTACTCCACTTGTCAACCTTATATGCCTTTCGGACTAAAGTATTTCAACCCTCGAGTTTACGAAATCCTTAATCGGATAGGACACATTGGCAATTGAATTCTAAGGCATGAGAAATCAATCATAAACTTTATAGTATTACGTAATCTTATGTGCTCTAAATGAGACCGGAAATGTGGTTATAACCACCAACGGAAATTCAGTTATTTTCGGTTATTTACCAACCATGAGGTTGGTTACTAAAAGGCGGAAAAGTCGTGTCTGTTAGGTTTTTCCGGGTAAAACCGTTAATAACAATTAGTAAAAACCATTTAGGGTTGCGACCCCTTGACCATAGGGGTGTTCAAAAAAACCGTGAAACCGACGAACCGAGCCGAACCGCTCAATCCGAAACCGAAAAAACCCGAAACCGAAGAAACCAAAACCGAAAAATACTGAAACCAAAAAAACCCGCTTATAATGGTTCGGTTTCGGGTTTTACTTTTAGATATCCGCGGTTAACCGAACCGAACCATGCATATTATACATGATTATTTTCTAACTAATATTCAAATAATTGTACAAGTATTAACCGATTATTGCAATACTTTTATTGTATAACGACTTTTTCGCTCGTAAAGTAAACATTTGTAAAAATCTATGTGTGAAAATTGATTAATGTGATCGTAATCTATAACGTTGAGTAATATTTTTTTGTTAATACGTTATATATGAATATTTGAATGCAATTATTGTAACGAAATACTTAAGTTTTATATGACTTTTAAATTCAACGTCATTTAATTTTACTAGAAATACATTTTATGTTCTGGACTATGTTATTTCTTATACGGTTAAACTCTATTAAACGTCAAAAACGGTTAACCGTGACCCGAACCGCGGGTAACCGCTCACTTCGGGTACCCGCATGTCCGGTTACCCGCCTAGTACGGTTCGGCGACGAATAGTAAAATTAATTACCCGCCCCGCGATGGATAGTTTAAATCTATCAACTAACCGAACCGAACCGCCCCGCGAACACCCCTAATAACCACAACACCAAAACTCTAATGACCAATAAGACTATGCCAAAAACGCCAACAACAATTACACACAACAATTCTAAAACACATTAGATATAATCCGTGTGCATCGCACGGCTCTACATGCCTCGTGTTACAAGTTTTTGAAAGTCCAAAGTCAGTTTCTTTTTCTATGTAAAATTTGGCCCGAATATCAGCCTTAAGCCCTTAAGTGAGTTTTATTGTGAGTCCACTAACTTTTGTGTGCGGGCTGAGAGGCTAGTAACCTTGAAGATGTTATGTATTAAGGGTTGTTCATCATTTTTTGTTGTTGGGTTTTTTGGTTTATTCGGTTCGATCAATTCGTCTGCTTCCCCCACAACCGACACGCGCGTTCCACACCCGCGATACACCGACCGCGTGCATATTACCCGACCCCACCAATAATTCACATTCTCTTAACGAATATTTCCAAATAATTGAAAAGTATTCCAACCGAACTTATTCGCAATACTACCTCATCTATGAGCGACCACTCTCCCTCAAACCACGACTTTTTCTCTATTTCTTCGCTGTCCGTAACAAAGTCTCATAACCAACTTCTTGTAAAAATAACCTCTCGAGTTGAAAAATATATTACAATGGTGATCTAATCTATAACGTCGAGTAATATTTTTGTTAATAAACGTTATAATGAATATTTGAATGCAATTATTGTAACGAAATACTTAAGTTTTTAATATGACTTTAAATTCTCACAACGGCATTTAATTTACAAAGACATACATTTTATGTTCTAGACTAAGTAATTTTTTTATACTGGACTTAATACTCTATTCTAAACGTCAAAAACGTTAACCAACCGTGACCGACCCGCGGTAACCGCCTCACTTCGGGTACCACGCATGTCCGGTATCATACCCCCTAGTACGGCTCCGGGCGACGATATAAACATTTATTACCCACACGCCCGCGAGACGGATAAGCTTATAAATCTGCCAACTAACCGAACCGAACCACGGTCGCCCCCAGAACCACTCGTACCCCCCTACCTACCATGCCATCCGCGCGCCGTCACTTCTCCTCTCGCGCGTTGTGCGCGGCCAATCACAAGCTTAACTATATAATGAATGCGCGCCACTGAACCCCTAGCCAAACATCTTCTCTCCTAAATCGTCTCAGGTAAAACACAATCACCTAAAATGGTTGATAACACTAAAATAACCAACACAAAATGGAATTAAAACATAATATTCTTTGATGAAATTGGCAATTATACTTACAGTTTGATCCTTGTCGATTTAGTAAATCATTACATTAAACATTGTAATGGTTACTTTTTGATCATTTTTTATATCATAAGATAGCATTTTTACATTCTGAAATGTTCACATCAGTCATTGTAAAATGACGAAAATGAAACACTTTTACTAAGATTAATGACTAAAAGTGATACATGATCAAACTATGATAACAAATGTGGCAAGTTGATCACTTTGCTGGAATGAAGCAGGTGAAAGAATGGCGGGAAATGTGGGACTAAATGAAAACGAAGAATTCGTTTATAGAATTAGCACTGCTGGCGAGTGGTCTGAATTGCAAACAAGTGGATGTACGTACGGTCAGCAACTTGACAAGGATTCCCGTTATATCCATCTTAGCAAGCTCAATCAGGTGCCATATGCTTTTCTCATTAGAATACATTATACTTGCACGCAAGACCTTTGTCTCAATTTTGCAAGGAAATCTGGTTGTAATCTGGTTGCATGATTTTATAATACAGATTGTTAGTACACTTGCCAATGTCTTTACCTGATCACTGCGTTTTGGTGCAACATATAATTGATTGATTGATTATTGTGTTTTCTTAAAGATAAGCAAATTCAAACACTATCTTCTGCATTGCGTTTTCCT
>BQNB010105524.1:1915-20932 GCA_026074375.1 Tanacetum coccineum
TGAATGGTGATGCACCTGCTATTACATCAGCTAGTACTGAAGGTCCCATTCCTCCCAAAACTGCTGAACAAAAGCTAGCAAGAAAGAATGAATTAAAAGCAAAAAGCACTCTATTGTTGGCCATTCCTGATGAGCATCTATTGAAGTTTCATGGAATCAAGGATGCAAAGACCTTATGGGAAGCAATCAAGGCCAGGTTTGGAGTCAACAAAGAATCAAAGAAAATGCAGAAAACCATTCTGAAGCAACAATATGAGAATTTTACTGCATCAAGATCTGAAGGACTGGATAAAACCTATGATAGGTTTCAGAAACTCATCAGCCAATTAGAAATTCATGGTGAAGTTATCTCCCAGAAAGATACAAATCTTAAGTTGCTAAGAAGTCTACCATCAGCTTGGAACAATATTGCCCTAATCATGCTTAACAAAGCTGATCTAGATGAGTTGAGAATGGATGATTTGTACAACAATTTGAAGGTATATGGAGCTTAGATTAAAAGCCAATCAAGCTCAATCTCAAACTCTCAGAATGTGGCTTTTGTATCTTTAGATGATACTAGCAGTACTAATGAAACAGTTAATACTGCTCATGATGTTCTTGTTGTTAGGTCAAAGGGACAAGCTTCTTCCTTAACCTATACTAATGATGTCATGTTTTCCTTCTTTGTCAATCAATCTAATAGCCCACAGTTAGACAATGAAGATCTGGAGCAGATTGATACTGATGATCTTGAAGAGATGGATCTCAAATGGCAGGTGGCCATGCTTACCATGAGGGTGAAGAGAATCTTAAAGAAGACAGAAAGGAATCTGAATTTCAATGGCAAAGAAACTGTTGGCTTTGCTAAGACAAAGGTTGAATGTTACAACTGCCACAGGAGAGGTCACTTTGCTAGAGAATGCAGGGCACCAAGAAATCAGGGGAATAGAAATGGAGATGCTCCAAGAAGGATTGTACCAGTGGAGACTCCTGCAAATGCCTTGGTTGTTCAAGATGGGATAGGTGGTTATGATTAGAGCTTTCAAGCTGAAGAAGGACCCACATACTTTGCTCTAATGGCCCATTTATCTTCAGGTTCATCCAGTTCATCAAGTTCAGACTCTGAGGTACATACTTGCTCTAAATATTGCTTAAAATCATATGAAACTCTTCAAAAATAGTATGATCAATAGCGTGATGCTCTTAAAAAAATCTAATCTAGAAATTATAGGTTATCAATTAGGCTTAGAATCATTAGAAGCTAGAATTGTTGTTCATCAAAAAAATGAAGTTGTTTATGAGGAAGACATTGCATTTTTGAAATATGATGTTAAGGTAAGAGATAATTCTATAATAGAGCTTAAAAATCAGTTAGCAGAGGCTTTAAGAGAAAAAGATGATTTAAAACTAAAATTAGAAAAGTTTGAAACATCATCTATGAAGCTAACTAAACTGATTAACAGTCAAATAAGTGTTAATAACAAGTCTGGTGTTGGTTTTGACAGTCAAATGAATGAAAATGAATTGCATGATTGTCATCTGAATAAAAGTGAAGTGTTTAAAAGTGCATCTGATAGTAGTGTAAATGAGATTGAAGAGGAAAATAATCAAGTAAATGATAAGTTTAAGAAGGTTAAGGGATATCATGTAGTTCCCCCTCCTTACAATAGGATCTACATGCCCTCAAGACCTGACTTATCCTTTGCTGGATTAGATGATTTTGTCTATAAGACTAATGTGAGTGAAACTATCTCTGGTGTGCCTAGAATTGAATCAATTGCATCTAAGTCTAGTAAGGATAGTTTGGAACAACCTAACCTAAATAGGTTAGGCCCAGTGCTCCTATCATTGAAGAGTAGGAGAGCGAAAGAGTTTAAGAGCAGATTGCTTTTAGCTATACCTGATGAATACCTCCTCTAGTTTTCACATTGTGTAGATGCTAAGATCACCTCTGGGCAAGCTAATCACAATCAAGGTTTGGAGGTAATGAAGAATCCAAGAGATGCAAATTTTTTTCTTAAAACATCAGTTTGGAAAATTTTCTACTGATTCAAATTGAAATTCTTGGACAAGGCTTTTGATAGGTTCTAAAAACTTCATAAGTAATTAGAGTTCATGGTGCTCCAGTCATCAAAGGAAGATATCAACCAGAAGTTCCTAAGAAGTCTTCCTCCTTCATGGAATCAAATTGCTCTAATCATGAGAAATAAGCCAGACATTGATGAGATTGATATTGATAACCTCTACAACAACCTTAGGGTCTATGAAGATGAGATGAAAAGGTCTTCTGTTCCACTTTACTTCTTAGAACTTGGGCATTTCTTTCCTCTGCAGAACTAGCAGTACTCTTGAAGTTAGTCTTTGCCAATGAGATTTTAGGGTTGTACTGCTGGGGAATTAGTCCAAGCTTTTCAACTACCCCATGTGATCATGAAGTAGCGTCGCTCGTTCTTTGCACAACCAACAACCAATCTCGTAACTGAAAATGAGAATTTTCAGCAGATTGTTGAAGAGGACTTGGAAAGGAAATTGGATCTTAGATGGCAGTTGGCTTGTTGAATGTCAGAGTGAAGAATTTTTTCAGATGGACAGGATGGAACTTAGATTTCAAAGAATATAATGACCTGTTTCTCTTAATAAATCAAAAGTAAAGTGCTACAACTTCACAGAAAAAGGGCACTTTGTAGGGATTGCAGAATCTAGAAAGAATCAAGGGAGAAGATTCTTATGGTGAACATAATGTACAGGAGCAATGCCCACTAACAAATGACATCTTCATCATAGGTACTGGTGGCTCAGATGGTCTTGGGAGGCTATGACTCGGAGTAATGATTTTGAAGTTGAACCAGTCAACTATGCTTTAATGGCTAATCTCTTCTTCAATGCTCATCAAGTTTTCTGACAATGTGTGTACAAATATGTTCCTAACACATTGTTCTTAATTCTTTTAAATCTCTTCAAAAGAATTATGAGAAAGGGCGAAAGAGAAAAACATAGCAGAGCATGATTGAAATTTAGGTTATGAAGTTAGCTTAGAGTTACTAGAATCTAGGATTCTTATACATGAAATGAAATGAAACGCTTGGGGTAAAAAATATGAGTTCAAAAAACTTTGAGCTTAAATGCGAGAAAATAAAAATTAACAACTTACGGGAATTAGAGAAAGTTGTTAAGGAAAGAGAGATTTGAAACTAAAGATAGAAAAATGATGTTCCATCTAAGGATCTTGATGAATTACTCAACAGTTATAGAGTGCTAGGATAATAACTTGGTTTAGGATAGGACACCAACTAAATTGAATGAAATGAGTAACAATTTTGAAATCTGATTGTGAGATTTAGTTTGAGTGTATTTTATGTTCAGATCAAGTGTTGAAGAGAACACACTAGGCAAAATATAGGTTACTCTAAAGCAGATGGGTATCATGATGTTCCGCCTCATATAAACAGGGGAACTTTCTAACACCCAAGAGCTGAAATTTCTTTCGCAGGTTTAATGGAATCTTGCCTTAGGAAGATTCTATAAGTGAGTCAATATACAATGATCTTAAATACTAAATTAAGTGAGATTGTAGGTTAAAACAAATGAAGAAAAATACTAAATAATCCTAAGAAAGTTTATGAAATAGTTAAACATAAGTTAAAGTCATCCTTTAGGATTGGAACTAAGATTGATGAGGTGATGTGTCTGTGTTGCAATCAGTTAGTCCTGTTAAGACTAATGACTCAAACAACAAAAATAGTGTTGATTAAATATTAGTCATTGATTATAGTGTTATTTTGTATATAAATAAATTCCCAGGATCTCTCTTCAATGGAAAACATAACACCTCTTACCTACCCTAACCCACCAGACCCCCCAATATAAAAAGCCAAAAAATGCCCAAAGATGGAAAATGTGTGCTTTTTTGGTCTTAATGTGCAGGAATGGATATCAAAGTCCAAAAAGAGTCTATAACAAGCAAAAACCTGACAAGAAACGGAAAAGACAAGTACAAGGAGAGATTTGATCGCGATCAGATCTTAAAGCCAAAGAAAGTCAATGAAGACCATTGAAGACAAAGGATCAATAATGACAATTTTCAAAGTTCAAAGCTCATTTAGTGTTTTGAACGTCAGACAAAGATGTAAAGTTAGAAAGTTGGTTTATTAAGAGGAAAAAGGAGATAGCAAGCACAAGGGCCAGAATTGTAAATCTTTAAACTCATTTTACACTACACGGGTTGAAAGAAAACACAAGGACTAGTTATGCAATTAAGCCAAACTTTCGAACTCATACGCGGTTAAACTTTTCTCCCTAACCACCTCTAACCAATTTTCCCGCCCAAAACCCGAAACAAACCCAACTTCCCTAAATCACCTTTCCCGTTTCTCCCTACAACCCTACCTCGTAGTTACCCATGTCCACATCATTTTGCACACGTGGCAATCTTCTATTGGTGCGAACACCTCACCAAAGACAATCCAACGGCTTAAAATCAAATGAAGTGATCAACGGCTTGAAAGATTTAGAAGCTCTCATCCTCTCTTCATCCTCATCTATAAATAAGAGCTTGTATTTTAGTTTTAGAGAGAGATTTTTAGTTCAATTTACTTTGTAATTGTCTCTTTTCAATTCACGTGTACGGGTCAACTTTTGAGTTTTTAAAACCTTCAAAATTCAGTTGTACTCTTTGTTCTTAATCTTGTACTCTTCTTTTCTTAAGCAATAAAAACTAATTGAGATGTTTTCATTTTGAAGTTTTCATGTAATAAGCTATTTTTAGCCAATAAGCTTGTAATAAGCTCATTTTAGCTTATTTTGTTTTCTCTAGTTCTAAAGTAGTTCAAACTTTGTTAAAAGTCTTCTAGATACTAAATTTGTCTATTTTAGTTCAAAAATGTTCATTTGAATTCAGTTTGGATCAATATTGGGAGCATTGAGGAGTAATAAGCTCAAAGAAGCCTATTGAGCTTAAGTTCTTGGTTTAGAGGCAAGGTGCCAATTAGGATATTGAGTTTTAAAGCCACTCACTCAGAAAGAGTGGCTAGTTCTGAGACTACATAAATTTCAGGTTTCATACTCTATATTTCATTTTAGCATTTATAGCTTAATTCATGTAGCTTATTCTTTTTGTATTCTTGTGCTTAATCTTGTTCAATATTGCTTAGTTAGCTTAGATATTAAAATGTCTTTAATCTGTTGTAGCTAAAATCCATTAAGTTCTCATTACTTAAGAGTCTGTCATAATAGTAGGATAAGCTAGTTGAGTAACTAGCTTATTTCTCTTAATAAGCTTTAGTTTTTAGTGCTAAACTAGCTTAATCAGGTGAATTTAAGAATGAGTAGATATAAGGTTTTAACATTTTTAGTTTTAAAATAGATTTTAAGTAGAAATTAGTTTGGACAGTTTAGGATAAGTAGTGTTTGGATTAAAGTAGTTATTGGACTCTTAAAGTCAACTTTAGTATGTAAATGTGCATAAGTCAGTTGTGTTAAGTGATATTATAAAGTTTTAAACAGGTTTTGCAAGTTAGTTTGTAGATTTTCAAGTTTTAGAGATTAAAAGGTTAATTCTAGCACCAGGACAGTTTTTAGTGCAAAGTAGTTTTAGAGTTAAGTGATTTACACCATTTTAGTGTTCAATTTAGGTTAATGTACACTTAGAAACACTTAGTTAGTTAGTTTAAGAGATTTAAACTTAGAGTTTTTACCTGCATTTAAAAGTTGTGTCAAGTATATCAGCAACAACAGTACTTATTCAATAGGTACTGCTGTTGCTTAGTCATTTTTAAAGCTACTCTTAGCTCTTGTAATAAAGTAGTTAGTATTTAGTATTAGCATCTAAGTAGTATTTTAGCGCTTTAAAATTCATCTTTTAGTTTCATTTATAGGTTTTAGACAGCTTAATTGTTCTTGTATAATGTAGTATAACTGCAGCTTAGAGTACTAGCTTATTTCTTTTTGATTTCTAAGTTCTAGTTGTTTTCACCAAAAACCTTTTATCTAGGTTTATTCAAAGTTCATAGGTTAGCTTATTTCCAAAAATTCAGTGTCTAGGAATTAGTAATAAGCTAATTAGCTTATTAGGATTTACTTAATTCAGTAATATTGCTTGAACCTTTACTTTTTAAGATCATAATTGTCTTGATGTCTTGATATACTTGTAGCTTATTTCTTTTTAGACATCTCTAGTACACATTACAATCTTCATTTAGTTTCTTTTAAGTTTTCATTTTCATTAAGTAATAAGCTAGGAATAAGCCAAAGTTAGAAAAGTTAGATTTTTAAAGGGAAAACCTTAGTTACTGTTATTCAGAGTAAAAAACTATTTTTCTAGCTTATTCAGTTGATAAAATATCCAAGAGCTTTTATTAAAGTTGTAGTGTATAAGCTCAAGTCCAACTTTGTAGTTTTAAGTTTTTGCCTGAAATTCATTTTTTAGATAAGCCAAAAATAAGCATAATTGTAGGGTCTATTTGGTACTTTTGCAATAGTTAGAGGTTGTCTGTTTTAACTAGAGTGTAATTTTTTTTTTACTTACCCCGCCTACCCTTTACTTTCATTTATTACATTTTCTACCCTAGTATTTTAGGATAAATAAAATAGTTTTAATATTTTTAATTTTAGTTTAATAAAATTAGGGTTAGGTTTTAATTAGCAAAATTACAGTTCAATTGGTTTATAAAATTTGGGCATTTTTATTCCTGTAGTTTTCTGCACATTTTTAGTAGTTAAAAATCATTTTTCTTTATTTTTCCATTTATATTTGTATTTTCTAGAAATTAAAATAGATTTTAAGTAATTTCTTTTTCTTAAAAAATTCATAGAAAATAGAAAAATAGTTGGAAAAATCTAATTCTTTTTGTGATAATTTTCTTTCTAATTCTAGTATTTTTGAAAAATAAAAATAGAATTTTATTTTTAATTTTTAGAAAAAGTTTATTTTTAGTAATTCATTTTTCTTTAAAAATTCATATAAAATTCAAAAATAGTTAAAAAATTCTAATTCTTTTTCCTAAAATTTTCTTTTTAAATTTGTGATTTTTAGGTATAAGATTTGTTAAAAGTAGTGCCTTCGATTTTAAATTTCAGTTTTAGCTCGCGTTTTTAATTCACATTTGTTAATTTTTCGTATTAGTTGAATGTTTTTAAACCTTTAATTGTTTCTATAGTTTAATTGTGTTATAATACTCATATTTCGTAGTGTAATTCAAAATATCAAAAGAAAAAATAAATCTTTATCCATTTCTTGACTCGAATCCAATTATTCCCGAATATCAATTCACGACTCGTTGGGATACCACCCGAGAAGAAATACTTTCCGGTTAAAAATATACTGTAATTGTGTTCTTAAGTGAGATTTCCATCCTTTTTAATTTATCTGTTTGAGAAGTAATTTGGAAAGACTTGTCACAGATTTTATACTATACATCTATATTTTGACTAGTGCTTAACACTCGTACCAAATTTTGGCGGCCGTTTTCCGGGAAGAACGTGAACGATTTTTGAGGATATATCGTTGAAGTAAGTTTTAAAGACCATCCTTCTTGGAGTTACTTTGAATATTTTTGGATTATTATAAAAAATACAAAAATACATAAAATTCGATTCCTATCGAATTAGTTAAAATACAAAAATAAAATAAACATATTTGGATATTTGCTATCCATCTTAAACCATTCCAATAAACAACAAAACTAATCGTGAGTTACTTGCGAGGTACGACGGACCTTCGAGTTTACAAACTATAAGGTGAGTATAAGGAAAGGTGATAGCTACTTGCCTAAGAGTCATTGCGGCTCGCAAAGCCTTAGCCGCACACTTGTGCGAATCTTGGAGACATATCCGTGAAGCTTGTAATTAACGATAACCAAAAAAAAAAATTTCTTTTTGTTTCCTTCCCTAATAAATACTAAAAAATTTGTAAATTTCCCAAAAATAATCTTTCTTAATCCCCAATTCTTCTTTTTATTATTTTCACTAAGTGCATTCGCACTCGATTCTATTCTTGGAATACACCAAACCTCCGAGAAGACGTAATCGTCGACGTTCTCGACAACAACAAGAGGCAATCCCTCTCATTCCGGATCCGATTCCAATGGCCGATGACCGACCTATGGCCGAGCAACTTCAAGCTCCCACCGGGGGGTTTGAAAGTGCTATAGTTGTACCACCCATCAATGCTCAAAATTTTGAACTAAAATCCTCTCTCATTAATCTTGTTCAAAATCGAATTTTTCGAGGAGGTAATGATGAGGAGCCTCATGCTCATATTCGTCATTTTGAGAGCATAACTAATAATCAAAGGTACCCGGATGTACCTAACACCACCATCAAACTTCTTCTCTTTCCATTTTCTCTTGACGTGGTTTTTCCAAAACATGGCTTACAAAGAACCCCAAACTCTATTCCTTACATGGGATGACTAGTCTAAGTTCATCAATTTTTTCTTTCCACCTTCTAAGACTACCAATCTTCGGAATGAAATAACGAATTTTCGACAAATTGCTCAAGAATCTTTCTCCGAAGCTTGGGAGCGTTTCAAGGAACTTCTAAGGAAGTGTCCTCATCACGGGTTTTCGCTCATGCACCAATTAGACACATTCTATAATTCGTTGAGCTATAATGATCAAGATTCTCTTAATTCCGCTGCCGGTGGCAATTTTCTCTACAAAAGTCCAACCGAAGGACTACAAATCATAGAGAATAAAGCCAAAGTTAGATGTTCACGGAACGCCGTGATCGAGTTGAGTTACGAATGCTCGTTCACATATTCTTCTACTTCATTCATCATCCTAACTTTGAATTCCAACAAAATGGCTCGGCATTAAGAGGAAAAGAGACTTTGACTTTTAGGAATGAAATGAATGAGATGAAAAATATGATGAAAGCTCTTGTGCCTACTCCCATTCCGATTAAAGCGGTGGAGGAAAGGTGTACTACTATGGTAGTAAATCATAGTTAAAATGTGTTCCCAATGACAAAGGGAGGTTATAATGTACCAGATTTATTCAAGAATAATTTTCAACACTTTCAACAAACGCTTCGGTCGGTAAATTTGTCAAAATGGGAAATTCCCGATACCGACCTCCCAACTAGCAACCAAATAAGACCACCAGGCTATAATCAACTGTAGCCGAGTATTTATTAAAGGAAGGTCATTAAATATTCCCGAGCCCTTGTATATAGTAAATCGTATATTGTTTACTGGAATTTAGTTAAGCAAGTTGGGCCAGTTTCGTGGCTCAAGCCCATTAGTATATAGAACCGCCCAACACAAAGCCCCCCCCCCCCACCACCCCTCCCCCCCCCCCCCTCCCCCCACACCCCCCCCCACCAACCCCCCCCCCCCCCCCCCCCCCCCCCCCCCCCCCCCCCCCCCCCCCCCCCACACCCCCCACCCCCCCCCCCACCCCCCCCCCCCCCCCCCCCCCCCCCCCCCACCCCCCCCCCCCCCCCCCCCCCCCTCCCCCCCCCCCCACCCCCCCCCCCACCCCCCCCCCCCCCCCCCCCCCCCACCCCCCCCCCACACCCCCCCCCCCCACCCCCACACACCCCCCCCCCCCCCCCCCCCCCCCCCCCCCCCCCCCACCCCCCCCCACCCACCCCCCACCCCCCCCCCACCCCCCCCCCACCCCCCCCCCCCCCCCCCCCCCCCCCCCCCCCACCCACCCCCCCCCCCAACCCCCCCCCCCACCACCCCCCCCCCGCCCCCCCCTCCCCCCCCCCCCCCCCCCCCCCACCCCCCCCCCCCCCCCCCCCCCCCCCCCCCCACCCCCCCCCCCCCAACCCCCCCCCCCCCCCACCCCCCCCCCCCCCCCCCCCCCCCACACAAGAATGGATCCTCTCTGTATATAAATGCCCTCTCCAAGTGTGGAGAGGTGTTGCTTCTCATTTTATCTTTCATGAACAAGTAACAATTTTCTTTGTTTTTTTACTTTCTCTCTCTAAATCTATTTTTCTTATTTTGTGTTTTGAGGTGATGAAATGGTATCCTAACAAGTGGTATCAAGAGCCACGGGTGGGTTATGTTATTTGTTTGTGGTAACTTAATAGAGATTATTGTCGGCTTATTGATTTTTTTTGTATATTTTTTCTATTCGAATTTTTTTTCCATTAATCATTAGTATAATTTTTTTTGTACACAGAACCTGTGTTTAGTGCTTGTAGTTCGTTTTGTGGTTGTTTGTCAAAACGCAAGGTCGGAAAGAAGCAAAGAATCGAGCAACTACGTGTTTGAATCGAACGAGTTCTGGGTGTCGCAACCGAACGAGCAAAAATTCTATTTTGAGATCGATCGAGTGTATTTTTGTTTCAATCGATCGAGTAATGTTCCTTTGAGGATCGAACGAGTAGTGTGTGTTTGAATCGATCGAGTAACTTTCTTTTGAAGGACCGAACGAGTGAACCAACAAAGGATCGAACTAGCAAAGTATCGAACTAGCGTCGATCGACAAGCAGTAGCCGAACTAGCGCGACCGAACAGCAGAGGATCAACTGAGCGATGGACCGAACTAGCCGAAGACCCAAACTAGCGTAGACGAACTAGCGTAGGACCGAACTAAGCGAGGTCCGAACTAGAGAAGGTGTTGACCGAACAGCTATGACCGAACCAGCCGAAGGAACCGAACTAGCAGAGGACTCGAATCTAGTCAATTTGTTTTGTTACGGTTTTTTTCTTGATTTAGTAAAATCCCAAGCAAAACACTCCTTGTATTTTATCGGTTTAGTCAAGATTTGTATTCCTGATGAAATAGGTTTCCACCACAACACAAACACTTACCACTAACGATCCTGTTTATCATTCAATCATTTTTTTTGCAATGTCAACCCAACAAGACATCTATGCAGCCGATCTGAAAACGCCCTCCTAATGCTAAACAAAGAGAACTATGTTTCCATGGTCACACTCTTCTTCGGTATGCTAAGAGTAGACCAAATGGAAAGTTAATCTACAACTCCATTATGAATGGTCCTTATGTCAGACGAATGATTCCTGAACCAGGTGATGCAGACCGTGAAGTACTTGTTCCTGAAACGTTTCATGAACAAACCGATGATGAACTCACATAGGAGAAATTAAACAATGGAGCAAATGATCACTATTAGACCATTCCTTCACGGTCTTCCTGAAGACATCTATATGCTGTTGATTAGTTTTGAAACTGCTCAGGAAATCTGGTTACGTTGTGCCAACAAATGAAGAAAGGTTCCGATATTGGAATTCAAGAAAAGAAGCTTAAGTTTATTAATGACTGGAAAGGTTTACACACTGATGGGGAATCGATTGAGAGTCTTACTACACCGTTTCTCAAAATTGATGAATGACTTCAAGAAGAAACAAACACTTTCCTGAAAGATTGCTAGTAATCTCAAGATCCTAAACAATTTACAACCAGAATGAGGAGTCACATGTTACTATTGTTCAACAATACAAAGGACTTGCATACGACAAAGATTAACACTCAGTTATAAGATTTCTGAAGAACAATCAAAGAGGTTGAGTGATTCAAAGAAGCTGACGACTTGCAAAAACACCATATCCGCTAGTCACAGCATGCAAATATCCAACAATCCTTTCAACTATCCAGTGTTTCACCAAGATCAACCATCACCAAGTACCTACATGCAACAACCACAACCCATCAACAACAACTATAACCCACAACCATCATTCAACCAGAACTACATGCAACAACCAATGCCAAATCCCGAAGACATTACAGATCCCACAACTGCAATGAACATGGCACTTGTTCTAATGGCTAAGGCATTCAAACTAAACTACTCAACACCAACCAACAACAACCAAAGAATTTCATCAAACCCTCGTAATAGGCAGATTGCTCAACCGGGTATGAATATGGGTCAAGACAGACAGATGCGGATGGTTGGAGCCAATGGTGGGAATCAATTTAACAGTAATACTGGGCAAATGTAGGTATCAAAATGGTTTAAGCAGACAGAAAGTCGGAATCAGGTGTTTAAGTGCAGTACAGAATCAGGGTGTTCAGAATGTTGGAAATCAGAATGGGATAATTGTTGTTCCAGGAATTACTAATCAGAATCCAAATGGGAATGGAAATGTTGTAGCAGCAAGGCTGAGGTAAATGCGACAGGAGGAATAATGTAATCAGTAAAAGGTGTTACAACAGACAGAGGGATTTGGACATCATGCTAGAACTTGTACAGTCAACCAAGGAAAAGGAAATTCTTATCTTCAGACACCGTTGTTGATTGCTCAAAAGAATAAGCAGTATCCAACTCCAAGCTGAAGAGTTTGATTTGATGGCTGCTGCAGCGGATCTTGATGAGATTGAGGAAGTCAATGCAAACTGCATTTTGATGGCAAATTTACAGCAAGCATCGACATCAGGTACTCAGACTGACAAAGCTCCGTCATGATTCAGACGGATCACTTAGGTACACAACTATGACAACTGCTATGATAATGAGATATTTAATATGTTTACTCAAGAGGAGCAGTATACTGATCTACTCGAACCCATTCCTGAACCACACCAAGTACAACAGAATGATAGTAATGTTATTTCTAAAATCTCTAGTGTGAGAACAAGAGGTGAGGAACAGTAAGATCAACACCGCAACTGTTTGAGGAACACGTGCCTTACTTTGAATCATTATATAACAAGTTGCGCATGAAAGTTGAAAAGATCAACTCGTCAATAGCAAAATGAAAGAAACAAATTCTGAAATGATCACTGAGACTATGCTAGAATAAAAATCAGAAACTTGTTTTTGAAATTGTGTCAAGAGCAAAAGTATGACAAACTTGAAAAGATGTATATCAAAAGTCCGGTTTACAAGAACAATGTCGTACTAAAAAGATAAATGCACTCTTAATTCCGTAAACAAAATAATGACTTTGATGAGGAAATTTCAAATTTAAGAAAACACTATCAACGGAAAAATCAATTGTTCTCTCTTCTCAAGAAAAGAAAAGTTGAAGACTGATTTCAAAATACCGAAGAACGAGCTTCTGATAAAAAAATTCAACTTGATGAAAATATCAAGAATTAAGATAATATTTTGTTAAAACGGGTCAATCGTTCAAACGATGCACATCTTTCACCTAGGCCAGAATCGATTTAAACCACACCGAACAGAAAATGTGCTTTTGGGGGTATCAAAATCCTTTTTATCACAAGCTAGCTCAGCGAAAACCATCAGAGTTTGTATGATGGCAAAGTGTACTTTAAAGAGCATATCCACCCTGTTGTCATGATTCGGAAAGACAATGCAGCTTGCTCAAGAGAGTCGCCAAAAAATGAAACAATTGAACAAAGAAAAAAACCGGCAAAACTATACCAAATTAATCATCTTTCGGGATTTTGATCTCAAACGGGGAAGGGGGGGGGGGAGCGAGGGGGGGGGTGGGGGAGGTGGGGGGGGGAGGCGGGGGGGGGGGGTGGGGGGAAGGGGGGGAGGCCAAGTCACAAGAAGAGGTTTACCTTGTAAATTACTTCCCAAAATGGCCACTGTTTCAAAATCGATTTCCATACCAAATGAAGAATTTTTGGATGACACTACTCTAAGTGTTGCACGAAAATTTCTAATTGAGGTAAAAAGCATCATTGTGACTCTTCAACGTGTTGTCAAACATAGAATGACTTTAGATACACACAATTGGTCGTCTAGTGCTCATCAGGAGATTCACAAATTTTTAAAAGAAGAATTTTTTCCTTCATCAACCAAGTGGATACTAGACATCAAAATTTTGAAAATTACAATTTTTGAAAGAAGCAGCTAAATTTGTTGAGACTTTAAAATCTCTTGCAAAAGAAGCTGGATGAAGACTCTTGCTAAAGCACAAGACATTGGAATTGGAAATGAGCGTCTCTAGAGCAATGCCTGTCAAGACATACGTCTATTGTGCAAAAATCCATCGATTGTAGATTCTCCAAAACTCCAAACCAGAGCTTGACCGTATGAAAATGAACGACTTGCAAATTGTATCATAAAAAGAGACATGAATATGCTAAACTGGAATGATGTACAAAAATTAGTGAAGAATGCAAAATGACAAAATTACCGTACGATAAAGGCTACAATGACATGCAACAAAAGATCGAACGATTTGCAAGCTCATAGGAGACAAAAGGGTAAAAAGTCAGGATACTCCATGTGTATCAAATACCCTTGATCCGTTGTCTCAAAACTTGAAATGAAATGTCGAATTAGAGTTTCAGGTTCGGATTATTAAACGGAATTTGGCTCACCATAAGACCACATACAAAAACCTTTTGACTCTAATCTGCCCTCGCTATCTCAAACAAAAACACTAAATAAGACTCTTTGCAAAACAAATACATGATACGATCTAAAAATGCTAAGCTAAGAGCCCAGTTAATTGATAAGTTTCTGACCAGTGGACACCACTAAATGTACGCGTACGAATACTAAGTTTGGCAAATCAAACAAACGAGGAGGAACCGTCTTTGCAACATGTAAGAAAAAACCTGATGTGAGACAACCATCTCATCTAATCTGAACATACAACATCCATCAAAAATCGATTACCTCAAAAGGTTATGATATTGATGGATTTGTCAAACCCCGTCACTTCAAACTCGGTACCCCGCACACAATAAACAAAAGTGTGAAACATGATAAGTGATTGCCCATTGGAGGGTGAAAAATGTTTTAGGTTAATCCTTTCAAGCCTCTAGGGAAGAAACTATTTCCCAACCAAAGTTAGAGTGAGCGCTAGACAAATACAATCACCGTTTTCACAACCTCCATGTCGTTAACTAAAAATGTTATTCTGACTCAAATGGTTTTATCTTCTACAGAAGTTGACAACAACTGCTAAGACCAGAAGGCCCTAGCCTAGAGCCAATATAAAGAATGATAGGTCCCTTCTGCGTCTAAGAGTAGTTGCAACAAGAATAAAGAAGTGTAGAGAAGAACACCACAGGAAATATACTGCATTCTAAGAATAAGAAACATATGTCCACTGAATGTAAACACGTTAACTTGAAACTCGGATGATAAATTTGAAGTTAATATGTGCTATGTGTAAGCAATGTTTAATCACTGCTAATCAATGTAGTGTCTGCTTAATTATGTGTGAATGACATGACATTCTCGGTGGCAAGAAATAAAAAACATAAAAGGTAAATTTTTCAAACACGTGAAAATCAAAAGAAACAAAAAGCCTAAGAAAAGTAGGGTCCAACGAAAGACATGCTTCACCTAAGCATGTATAACCTAGATATGCCTTAGGTGGTCACCAACTGAAAAAATTTTTGACCTTAAAGGAAAAAATAATCGCATCCAGTGAATCAGAGAGTCAATCTGACTGCTCAAATGGTGATAATGCTGTACTTCTAACCCTTAGGAACCTACAATCAAACGGTTTCCAAATTTCTACTTCCTTCTTGGCTGTTTATCCATATTTGTTTATCGTAGCGTCGACTCGGGTTGCTCCAAGCATATAACGGAACTAAAGCTTCTCATTACTTTGCGTGTCTGGAATTTTTTGGATCTGTTCGCATGGAAATGATCATGTTGCTGCAATTTTGGTTTCGGTGATCTTCAAATGGGGAAATATTTTGATCACCAGGGTTATATTTCCGTTGAGGGCTTGGGGCACAAACTGTTTTCAGTTGGGCAGTTTTATGATTCAGATTTAGAGGTTGCTTTCAGAAGGAACACTTGTTTTGTCAGAAATCTAGAAGGAGTTGATTTGTTAAAAGGAAACCGTTCAACAAATCTTTACACCATCAATCTCCATGAAATGGCCTCTGCATCCCCAATTTGCCTCATGGCTCGAGCAACTTCTACCAAGTCATGTTAGGCATCACTTTGTGACGTTTATCCCACAACACTTGTGACACCCTACATTGACCTTGCCAAAAAGAATCTTGTCACGGTCCTCCAAGAATATAAAATTTATTTTAAAATTTTAAATTCAAATATCAATAAAGAACATCCTTTGTCCTCCTTAGCAAGGAAAAAGCAAAAGGTCATCTCACCCACCCACACCAGTTCCAAATTCTAACATAGGAGTTACACTATCTTCATATGGATTTGTGTGGTCCAATGAGAATTGCTAGCATAAATGGAAAGCGATATGTTTTGGTGATTGTGGATGATTACTCTCGTTACACTTGGGTACATTTTCTCAGATTAAAAGATGAAGCACCAGAAGTGATTAAAACCTTCCTGAAGCGAATTACTGTCCTTCTTCAGTCACCTGTCCATCAATCATATAAGAACTGATAAACGGCCAAAGAATCAAAAATAAAATCCCTTAAGAATACTTTGATAGTGTTGGCATCACTCACCAAGCGTCTCTGACACACACCTCACAAAATGGAGTAGTGGAACGAAGAAATCGGACGTAGTGTGAAGGCTCTAAACAATGTTTATTTCTCCGTAGGCACCGCTATTTTAATAGGCTAAGCGATAGCTACAAGCGTGCTACACTCAAACCGCTCCATCATCCACCGTCGATTTAACAAAACACCATACGAGCTCATTAACGGCAGAAAACCAGATATCTCCTTTCTAAAGTATTCGGGGCTCTCTGAAAATCCCAAGAATGAACCACCCCCGTGAAGAATTGGAAGCTTGGTCAAAAGGTGATATTAGGCTTTTCATGGTTATTCTGCTGATTCCTTGCTTATAGGGTTACAACCAGAATGTGACAAAAAAACATGAAGACAATGAATGGACATTTGATGAGCTTTTCAGTATGGCTTTGAACAAAGCAGTTCAAAACCCGGGCTCAAAGCACGACTTCTGACAAATCAGTTCAGGACTCGATCTTACTTAATTGCTCCGTCAACAATAACAACTCAAAAACCAACTGAAGGTTGAATGGATTTACCGTTCGAAATCTATGTATGATGATTATATTGGTGGCCAACCATTTTCTGCTCCAAGAACTGCTCTGGCTGCTCAAGCACCTCCAGTTCTTCAGACTCCAACGGCAACTACAACAACAGCAGACACCGCACCGACACTAACAAATTCATCCTCTCAAGCCACAAATTTTCCAAATACTTCACAGGATGTTGACGAGCTCGAAACACAACAACATGTTCAGCATCAACCCGCAACAATTGCTGACAATGTTCCAAATGCTATGTTCGATGAAAATACGTTTGTCAATCCCTTTGCTACTCCATCCACAAGTGATGCTGAATCTTCATCCTCACAATATGTGGATCCATCGAACATGCATACGTTTTACCAACCATACCCTCATGAATTTCAATGGACTAAGGATCACCCTCTGGAACAAGTGATCGGAGAACCCTCTCGACCAGTCTTGACAAGGAATCAACTATGATCCGATGGTGACATGTGCATATACGCATTAACGGTAAGCACTATGGAACCAAAGAATGTCAAAGAGGCTATGACCGACCCTGCATGGATTGAATCAATGCAAGAGGAGCTTCTTCAGTTCAAAAGGCTTGATGTATGGGTGTTAGTTCCTCTTCCGGATAACATAAAACCTCTTACGTTGAAAAGTTATTCAAAACAAGCATAAGAAGAGAACACTTCAACCCGAAAAAGACCTCGTCTGGTTGTGCGAGGGTACCGCCAGAGGAAGAATAGATATTTTGAGAATCCTTCCTCCTATTGCTAGAATGGAATCTACAGGATAATTTTTGGCATATGCTGCACACAAATTGTTCATTGTGTTTCAAATGGACTGAAAACTGCTTTCATGCATGGTACACTCAAATAAACGAGTACGGTGTCAAACCTGAAGGTTCATCGATCAGAACATCCAAGCCATGTCTACAAGTTAAAGAAGGCATTTTATATGGGTTAACAGCAATCACCAAGGGCATGGAACTTGAATTGTCAACGTTCTCCTAACAGCATCACTTCTTCAAAGGCACAATTGATCCAACGTTGTTTATAAGGCGCTTCGAAACATGACATCTTAGTGTGTACAGTCCTACGTTGATGGATATTATCTTGGTTTTCTACACACCCTAGTATAACCCAACTAATTTATGACCTCATGAAAAAAACCCCTCTTTGACATGTCGATGATATGGGGAAATGAGATGTTTTTCCTTGGTTTACAAGTTAACCAATCCCCCGTGGCATCTTTATAAACCAGTCCAACTATGTGTTAGAAATCCTTAAAAATATGGAATGGAAGCTTGTGATCCCATTAGTACTACAATGGAGATCAAAGACAAGCTTGACCTTGATCAAAATGGGTCTCCAGTCGATGCAACAAAATATCGTAGCATGATTGGTGCCCTAAAGTAATCATACGTCTAGTAACCGGACATTGTACATCTACTTGTTTATTGTCTCGGTACCAGCTAAGCCAACCTGAGAAGCACTCAAGGAGGTTAAAGTAACTTCGTTTTCTCCGGGGAACCGTTACAACGGTCTCTGATATACGAAGGATTCTGGCTTTAAACTAACCGGATTTTCAGATGCTGATTATGCGGGATGTAAAGACACCTTCAAGAGTACTTCTGGTGGAGCTTAATTCTTAGGCGAAAAACTGGTTAGCTGGTCCTCAAAGAAACAAGACTGTACGGTGCTGTCAACTGCGGAAGCAGAATATGTGTCTCTATCCGCGTGTTGTGCCCAAGTCCTTTGGATGCGGACACAGTTAACGGATTATGGCTTTCATTTCAACAAAATTCCTATCTATTGTGTTTCGAAATCAGCCATAGCCATATCCTGCAACCCGATCCAACACTCAAGAAGCAAACACAACGCTGTCCGCTACCATTTCATCAAGGAGCACATTGAAAAGGGTACGATTGAACTGTATTTTGTCAAGACGGATTACCAACTGGCCGACCTTTTCACCAAAGCTCTTCCAGTAGATCGATTCAACTATTTGGTACGTCGCCTTGGTATGCGCAGTTTTTCTCCTCAGGAACTTGACCGTTTTGCAAAATCACAGTAATTCTCTGTATATATCTTATCAAAAAACAAAATATAAAAATATAAAACCTATAAAAAGCAAAATACAAAATTAAAAATTTTCAAAAATACAAAATACTCTTCTCGACATGTATCTTGGAATCGATAACATTT
>BQNB010105525.1:657-12598 GCA_026074375.1 Tanacetum coccineum
ACATATGTATATATATATGTATATACATATGTATATATATATGTATATACATATGTATATATATATGTATATACATATGCATATACATATGTATACATATACATATATATACATATACATATATATACATATACATATATATACATATACATATATATACATATATATATATATATATATATACATATACATATATATACATATACATATACATATACATATACATATATATATACATATATATATATATATATATATACATACATACATACATATATATATATATATATATATATACATATATATACATATATATATGATCATGATTGAGGATTTCCCAAGATAAAATCATGAAAATGATTGGAGACCGAGTGATTGGAGGATTTAAAACAAACACGGTGGTTTTCACGATCATAGGGAATCCTGCAAGCAAAAATAGATAACTACAAAACATAACATGGAGATAAGCACTTCCCCATACTTGGCTAAAAATACACCCCACTTATTTATTACTAATACTAATATCCTAACATACTTAAAATAATCTAAATGTAGCAAGCTACTTATTTAATATTAAGGATAACATGGGTTGCCTCCCGAGAAGCGCTTATTTTTGTTCGAGTCTCTAGCTTGACTTTAGTGTTACTTACTTTTAATTTCAGGGTCAAATCCATCACCCGATGTGAAGTGAGGATGGTAATAGCGATACATCACCTCCTTCGGTGAGTATGCAGTAGGACGGGGTGATGGCATATGATGAAAACCAAAAGAAGGGATCTCCATCACCCTCGTCTTCTCACCCGACTGTGTTAGGGAGAAAAGGGATCAAATATTTCCACCTCCTTTAAGCTAGATTGCTTAGAAGCGGGGGGTGGTGTGACAAGTAGGGTGGACTTTTTATGTAACATTGTAGGAGTGGGATCGGAGAATGTCTCTTCGATAAGCAGATGCTCCAAAAATAGAATGTCTCCCTCCGAATCGTAATACCCATCATAAGTTTCAGTTGGAATTGAACCATCTAGGCCGATCTTAGCGGTGAGCTCCTCCAAATTTAAGTCACTAGTCTCTAAGGATCTAGACACCGAATCAGGGTTACCTAAAGGTTCATAATTCAATGGTGCTGACTTAGGAGGGTCCATCTACTAATGTCCTCAAACTCTTCATCAAAAAGTGGATTATCATAACATAAGGTATAATCATCATTAAAGTCGAAAAGAGAGTTTGAGAAAGTCACATCATAAGATCTAGTTTTTGAATCATCACCTAAAGGCTCATCAGGCATTGTTTTGGTAGAACTTAGGTTTTTGACTAAATGATTAAAAAGTTTCTTAACCAAATGTCTAGGCAAGTCAGCTATATCCTCGTTCTCCATCAAAAAGTCGACTACATATTCTCCTAGAGGCGAATTGATATCAAAATTTTCTTCCCTAACAGCAGTGGTGGGCAAAGGTGTATTAATAGGCATATCACACTCTAATTTACTATCCGATGTCACCTCAGACTCCTTTGGGATTGGGACAAAATCATCAACACTAGACTTTATGAATTCATCAGTTTCCCTTGCGGGATTAGTGCTAATAACCTCATCCACCATTAATAGGGTGTCTGTAGGTTCCATGGTAGTCACGAAAGGAGGGGGTGGTGTGTATGCAAGTGGCGAAGGCGTGACGTGAGCGGTATAATGTTGTTTAAGAATTTGCTCATCGTCAAAAGGCACCTCCGTGTAATCATCACTCCAGTCAGATTCTCCTACATGGGGATCAGGTTTTAGAGTTCTAAGAAGTTCCTCCAAAATACGGTTAGTGTCCTTTTGTAAAAGATTAAAATGAATCTTAAAATCTAAATCCTAAGGGGGCGACTGATCAATATGGTAATGTGGAGGTTGGTCAAAACAAGGAAAGTCATAATTGTTATCAGGAGTAGGCTCATAGATAAGCTGGTTCCTTGTTTGACAAGCTGAGTTATAATGGGGACCTCCAGAGACCTCACAACAGTCAAACTGTTGTTGCTGATAAGAATAAAATGGAGGTTGGTCATCACTAAAATTTTGATTGTACCAAGGACCCTCATCATAGATGGGCGTGTTCCCTGCTTGACAATCAGAACTATAATAGGGACCTCTACAGTATTCATAACAGTGAAACTGCTGTGGTAAACTCGTAGAATTTATCTGAAGGTACTGAGAATATTGTGTTAGCCTCAATTTATTTGAGTCGAACAAGGAAGCTCGGTCACTCTACGATGGAGCTTCGGTCTTTAATTAGTTAATGTTGTAATTAAATATTATCGGGAATCGGGCTCGATAGATAATCTAATATTGTATATGTTTTGGGTTTAATCCCAAGCAAAACCCGAGCCCGGGTCCTAGTTATATATCCCGCGCGTCACATTAAATGTGTAGGGGTATATATATATATTTAGATATTTTCTAAAATATCTAAATATATATATAGATATTTTCATATGAAAATATCTAGTTTTAATCTTTTTCATAATATCAAAAAATTTCTTTTCTCTCTCAACTCTCTCTCATCTCTCTCTCTAATTTCGATTCTCTCTCTCTCTCTTTTCTTGGATTCGTGTTGTGTGTTATGAAGTGAAGCATTAAATCGGTTCCTACATATTGATTTCACTAGACGGGATGAAGTAGGACATCCTGATGACAGTGATTCAGGAGAAGCTGTAACAACTCGAGTTTTACGACGCGTATGACGATCGCGAACTCGACGTCATAATTATTATTTTATAAGTTCATGTGAACGAACGTCGAATATGCGAATATAACACCAATACGAGTAAACGATAACCAAATTCAGCATTGAATATGCGATGAGACAAATAAATACTATTATAAATACATTTAGATGGTGGGACTTACTAAAAATGGTAACTTTCCGAAAATAGTAATTTTCTAAAAATAGAAAGTTTCCAAAAATAGAAAGTTTTTGATTAAGTGACGTGTAATATAAATGAAAGAATAATCGTAACTCAATTATGTGAAGTTTAGGATCTAAGACGCGCAAGAGAATTTCTCATCATATGTGTATGTATATCTATATAGTTTTTATATTTGCAGTATACGCACTATTCGATCGTACTTTATTGTGTAGTAATCGAGCGACATAAATTATAGGTCGCGGTTGAGCTCGTTGTCGAGTAGTTCATGATTGTTTCGGTTATTTGATCTTCGGCTTCGATCAAGGTGAGTTCATAGCCTCACTTTTAAACCATTTTAAATGTTTTTTAACACGCAAGGGGGATACTTGTTGTTTTATGAAAACGAGAACGCAATATGTTTTGATACTTAATATGATTCCATTACTATTGAGTATATGCCTTTTACTGTGTGACCGTTAGTTGCCTAATTGTAGGTAAACGCTAATGCATTAAATAGATCTATTGGGTTTGACAACCCTGTTCGGGGTTTGAATCAGTTGGTAAGCACCCTGTAACGGACATTTTGTGGTTAGTATTAGGGGAAGTGGCATACTTCCCGGACATTATTTTGTCCTACGGGATGAATATGTTAAGTTTCGGTGCACGGGCTCACTTAGTTGGAAATCATTATGTAACTTGCCATAATAGAAATGTTATAGTGTTTTGTTGAACCAAATATTCGTTTTAACTGTTATTTGTAACTCATAGAATTCACTCAACGTTTTGTTGACGTTTTTAAGCATGTATCCCACGTTTAGGTATTGAAGACGGCTTGGATGGGACAGAACGCGAATATCAAAGACGGTGACTCGATGAACTTGTGTTAATAAATGATAGAAATATTTTAGAAAAGAAGTCGTGATGTGACTTGTATAAATAAATTTTCTATAATAGTTTTAGGACCTTTGTACTCTGATTCTTTTCAAACAAAAAAATGAAATTTATTTAACAAACATCTCTTCTATAGTTGTTTGTTATGACTTGTGTGATTGTATCGTGATGTAGCCTCCCAAATGTTGTATCCCGTTGCGTAACGTATTTTGGGGGTGTTACAGAATGGTATCTAGAGCACTGGTTATAGCGAACTAGGTCTTTTTTAACGCCTGGACTATAACTGATTTTGAAATTTTTTACGAGTCATTCACCGTTGTCCGATATCCGCATGTGCATCTTTTTCGATACCTTATGTGCCTTATGTGGTATATTTGATTGCATATTATGTGCGTGACAAGTGGGTGACACTTGGTATACGTAATAATTATATATATATTATGTATATACGGCATCCGTTTTATGGTGTACGATTATATATATCTTGATATTCGCTTCTTGCGAAGATTTTAATTTCTTTAAACATTTCGATGCGATATGTTAAAATCATTTTGATACATGATGAAAACATCGTTGTTATATGATTATCTTTGAAATTTTTTCGCGAATTTACTTTTCATCTTTTGATGATGTTGATTCGTCGTAGTTTGTCGATCTCATTGGGTGATTTATTGTTCGACTCCGAGTTTAAATATTTTCCCATTGCTTTTGACTCGCATATGTTGTTTCGTAACCTATTGTTTTAAAATTTTCTAGTTGATAGGAGTGTGACTTTTATATGTCATCCCATGAACCCTCATTGTTTTGGAAAACAACTATTAACTTATCCTCGCGTAACGTGTCATTTGGAAACGGCTATTTTTGGAACTTTCGAATAAAGTTGGCGTTGTGTTTCGATTCTCTCGTATCGACCTCTACTTAGTAAGTCATGAAATGTTTGATTATGGAAATCTATGAGTTTTTGCGTTAGAAAGAGTGTTAAGTCATTGGGTATGGCTTTGTATTGCCGTTTGGAGGAATTAAAATGGTGTTTGGTTGGATTTTGAAATGAATTTTATGACAGTTTGTAACCAGCAGGTTGTGGGGTTGATTATGAATTATTTTTGGTCTTACGGCACCTGGGAGAGCCAATTGAGATGTTGGTACATGTTTAAGGTACATGTGGTGAGTTGGATAGAATTTTAACTCTTCCGAATGAGTGAGATATAGTCGTTTTTCTAAAACTAGTCAAATCTGGTATACCGTTAGAAAAAGGAGTATAACTCCATATTTTTCTAATAACTTTTTAAAAGAAAATTTAGGTACCTGTAGAAGGCTCTCAGGGCTATCACCTCCAATTAGTTTCACATCAAAAGCATTAATAAATTTCAATTTACGCTCATTTTCATAAACTAAAAAATTTGTCAAAATTTCTTAGGGGACTGCTTTGGGATAGCAGCTTGTTGGATACGTTTCAAAATATTTTTGGTCTATGAACACCTGGGAGATTAGACTAGAAGACCTGGGAGATTAGACTAGGAGGTAGAGAAAAACCTCTTAGGTACATGTAGGAACTCGGATGGAGTCATATCGACGCCCGACGAATTAGATATCGTCGAAATGGCAAAACTAGTCAAAAAAAAATTAAGACCAAAATTTAAATGAGTAATAAGTCCAAAAATTTACATAGCAACACCTAAATACGTAAAACTGTAAGTTCTAGATATTGAACAAACTTAGATTTGAGCGATCATCCCAACTTTTGTGAACGCACGGTTCAGGAGATACACTTGTTTTAGTGGAGCGATAAAATTCTAAAAAAGGGCAGCCTTGATAGATAGGGGCAAAAATGGTAATTTCACCTTGGTTCTGAAACTTTCAGGGCAGTGGGCCCTGCGTTTCTGGAAAATAGATTTGAAATGCTTTCCGTAGGCAAAAACCTCATACTTTTACCATCCACGAATTAGTAATTAGGAAGGTTTCAAGAAGCTAAAGGCTTATTGGTCTGAGGTCATTATTGCCTCAAAGTTTTATCTTATCACCGGTGTAGTAATTGTGCATTCTTTAGCCATTGTTTGGATTTAGAACTCTAGGAGAGTTGATGTATGTGTCGTTCACTGAAGTGGTGCTCGGAGGTCGTAGTTACCTCAAGACGTTTGACTCATTGAGAGATTGATTTAACCCCGAGTGTTGGGTAACTTCAATTGGCGAATCCTTCGCACGTATATGTTACTTGCTTGCATAGTCTATGAGTGGGTATTATCTTTGATACTTGTTGAGACCTGTTGACCAAACTATGTTAAATATTGTTTTGTGGATTGATGATTTTAAAACTGTGGATCGCAATAACTAATTTGTGTGTTGGACAAATGTCGTTGCGCGAATTGTACCAATTTTGTGGTATAAACTGTTTGTGTAAACGATAGTAAATCTGTTTTCAAACTTTCATAAAACTGATCTTGTGGTGTCAAATAAATCTTTATATATATATATGTTGAAGATTGATGATTTTAAAGCTAGAATGCAAATACCGAAATTGTGTGTTGAACAAAATATCGTTGGCGTCGAATCAATACAGATATTGTTTGTAAATTGTTTTGTGAAACAATGGAAAAAATGGTGTTTTTAAATTTCATAAACTGACCCAATGGTGTCAAATAAATACTTTAAAATAATTTTTTTCTTTTAAATAATAAGAATGAAAGATGAAATGATGCTATCTTCTTTTCTTTCTTTTGAAACAATCGTATTTTAATTTTTTTTTGTAAAGGAAATAACTTACGCATGTAGCGTATGAAAAAGGAACGTTTTAACGAGGATGAACATGATGTCGTTTGGTCCTTAATTATGCATAACTTGATCAACCATGCATAATTTAGGAAGAACCATGCTATGTCGGGTAAATCGTCACCCTTAAAACGCTTGATAATTGGGATAAATGTTTGGGTCAAGTTTTTGGAAGGAGAAAATATTTTTACCTCTGCTACGGATTCTTATGCAAGTAACCCTACTCCTATTGACTGCATGGAGAGAGTCTCATGCGAGTCGTTATGACTGAGTCGTCCCGAAGGGGAAATACCTACGATATTGTTCGGAACGAATGTGTCTAGAAAGGAGTGAAGTCTAGTTCGTGGTAATGTAGATCGACGGTTGTTATGGAGACGTGTTAAGACCAAGTGTGGTCAGTATGCTAGTGAGCAATGGTAGATTTGAGCTATCAAAGGGTGTAACCCGAATACCGACACTAAGGAAGGATTTCCTTGAAGATGTAAAGATTCCCAAGGTGGGTAGAAGCTAAGATGATTAGTCCCGAAGTTGAAAAATGAGAAATGGAGAAGACTTCTCCTACATTAGATGTGTGTTGCCTTTGATGTATCAACTGATGGCCGTGGAAAAGACTTCTTTCCCTGAAATGGAAAGTAGTGGTAGTATAGTTGTAAATATAACTAAAGTCGTCGAGGATTAGAATAAGGCACTAAGCGACTCCTGACTTAAGGTTAGGTATAGTAGCCCTTACTCCTTGACGTGATGATTTAGTGTGCGTATAAAAGGAGAAAAAAGATTAGAGGCTCTAGCCGAATGGCGACATCCGTTTTCATCCTAGAGGAACAAAGCTAACGCCTTAAGTCGAACGGTATTGAATTAGGAATGTGCGTAATTATCTCGACTTGATTAGTTGAGTCATCTAGGATTTGATGCGATGTGTGCCGATTGTGCTAGTCGCCATGTGGGAATGTGGAAGTTTTGATTTTCGTCGAACAAGTAATGAGCCCATGATGCTCAATTGTTTTCTTGATTGTTTTCAATTTGTCTTCTAACAATATATGTTTTCTAGCGGGATTATTGCCGCCGAATTATGTGAAAAATATGTCTTATGTTCTATGTGCTCTTGAATGGTAGTAAGTGCTTATGTTGCTTTTGTGTGGCCGTGATGTGGCTTAGGACGTGAGTGGGTGAGTATACTTACCCAAATGTAGATAAAGGTTGGTTTGAGAGGTACGCAAGCTTGATAGTCCATTGTCAATTGTGGCTTGTTAACGCACAAGCATGACTATGGTCGGCTAAAACCTAGCCGTGATTAAGTCGAGATCATTTCCAAAAAGCTTGGCCATCTGGCAAGCTAGGTATAATGAGTAATTTGATCGGTTGGGCATGAACCCGCGTGATGAGCATAGCCATTGCTAAGGCTTCCTATTAAGTAAGCACGGTTATCTTGCTAATACTTATAGAAAGCAAGCATGATTGTTGCTAGGTGTGTTAATGAGCAAGGGTGAAATATAAAGTCATTTTAAAATGACGAATAGGCAAATATGTGCTTAAATGATTATGTGGTTATGTGTAATGATGCTATAATGCGTTTGATGGGGTCATATGTGCTCCGGACTATTTTCGCAACCAGTGGCGCATTATTTAATGTGACCGGGAGGGCGATGTATGTTTTCGTTTTGGATAATGACGTATATTTTGGTTTTGATTATTGACGTATGTTTTGGTTTTGGTTAGCGACGTATGATTCGGTTTTGTGTAGCGGTGTGCGCTTTGTTTTGTTGGAATGATTACCAAACTAAGATTTAGGTTGATCTCTTGTTTAAAGTCTTTCGTTTAAAAACGACGCGATTTATGTTTTCCCGGATATATTCCGTGGCGTCTTTTGTCTCTTTTAATAAGAGCGATTGTAATTATGTTTTTAATCTTGTTGGTATAAGTTACCATTTGTTTCGTTAACTTTCCGTCTGAAGTCGTCAAGGCGAGTATTATAACGCGTGATCTTTGCATTCAAGCATGTGAGTCCGTTCAATATTGAGGAAACCGTCTCACTGCAAGCGAAATTAAGATGAGTAAGAAAGGACGAGCATCGGGACGACGCTCCCTTAAGGTGGGAAGAATGTAACAACCTGGGTTTTACGATGCGTATGACGATCGCGAACTCGACGTCATAATTATTATTTTATAAGTTCACGTGAACGAAGGTCGACATTAAAAATTTTATTTGTCATGAATAGTTATTTTCGTACTTTATTACGAACGGAATTTAGAAATTTTTATTTTGTCATTTTTCGAGTCAACGTTTAACCGCGCGACCGTTAAGCGTTTTGAGTATCGTATACATTTCGATGCGCTTCGTTATTACTTTTATGATGACAATTTGCATTTTTATCGTCCTCATCCCGAGTTAGTCGAAACCGAGTCAAAAACTTTATTTTGACGCGAGTTAACATTTTTATTTAATATTGTAAACCAAATTAAGTGTGACGGAAATAAATTTAGTCACGGAAGTATAATCTCGAGTTTTGGCCGACTTTAATAACGAAGCAAATAACCTTGTACTAAAAATAAAAGGACTTAAAGGATGGAGGGACTAAAAGTGTCAAGTGATCAAACTTGTTTTCTATATAAAGCAACACATACACATTATAATTCTCTTTACAAAAATGTGTCTCTTGTCTTCTCCTCCTACACCCACGACCGGCCACACCTTTAAGACACCCAATCACTTGATTTTTCCAACATGCATTATAATCAAGTTACAAATTATTAATCCTCGTGTCAAGGCCAGCGTTTCCATATAATAAAATCCTACATGCACTGGGTTTTGAAAAAAAATATTTTCTGGTTTAATTCAAGTGTTTTGATTGAAAACTGTGTTATACAAGAGTTTGATTAGTGAAATTTCAAAGTGGGTTTTGTTAAAAAAATATTCGGTTTGGTGTTTTGGTTTTGGTTCGAGCCGCGGCAAACCATAAGGGGAAACAAGACGAAACCCAATCGTGTCCGATTTAGCTTGATAAAGCTTTGTAAGTATTTTAATTACTAGTATTGTATTTATTTTCGTGATTCGATTGATTATTGATAGTTGCATGTGATGAAATCTGATGAATCTTGCGTTGTCTAGTTAGATGTGGTTGTTCGATGATCGAGGGAGTTGAATATTGTTTATAGACCATTTTAGATGTGTCTTGAATGGAATTTTTGGTCAAAAATAGATTTTTGCGCGTTTCGTAGCTCATAGTTTTTGAGCAGAAACTTTGGCGCGGGAAACGAGGTTCGAGATGTTGTAAAACCTAATTTTGGTTTAGAAAATACGATAAAGGGTATTTTTACGATCGTTTCGGTAATTAGAACACCCCGTAACTCCTAATAACGAAGAAGTTACGGCGAAAACATGATTTGAAACTCATAAAATTTCCAAACAGCTATTAAAATTTTACTAGTTGCTGGCAGAATCAAAAACGTCCGATTTGAGCACTTTCGAGTCCGTTTCGGCCTTCCGGAGAAACACGAAAGTTGTTCGGAACGACGTTTTACTTTGCCGCGAGGCTTGCCAGTTTTAAAATCGAGTAATAACGGGTCAAAACTCAAAGTCAAATTATGCACTTTTATTTAAAAATGTCATAAGTTCCTGCAAAAACTTGCAGGGGCATTTTGGTTATTTTTTGTCGAGTTTCGGGTCTCGGCTAAAACTAAAACGTTGTCCGGAATGTCGTTTTGCATAAAATCTCTTTAGAGTCCAAGTCGTGAAAATGTGATATAACGGGTCGTATTGAGCGGGACAGATCTAGTAATATATTTACATAAAGTCAAAGTCAATTAAAGTTCAACGTTGACTTTTGAAAGTCAACGGGTTGATACTAGACTTGTCGGATGTTATAAAAATAATAAACGCTACTATTATTACAAGTATAATATTTTGGACTTAACGATTGATATGAGCGGAGAAGATTCTAAAAATAGAAACTTTTGAAATATTCGGATATAACACCGATACGAGTAAACGATAACCAAATTGAGGATCGAATATGCGATGAGATAAATAAATATTAATAAAAAAAACAATTAGATGGTGAGACTTACTAAAAATGGTAATTTTTCGAAAATAGTAACTTTCTAAAACTAGAAAGTTTCTAAAAATAGAAAGTTTTCGATTAAGTGACGTGTAATATAAATGAAAGAATAATCGTAACTCAATTATGTGAAGTTTAGGATCTAAGACGCGCAAGAGGATTTCTCATCACATGTGTATGTACATCTATATAGTTTTTATATTTGCAGTATACGCACTATTCGATCGTACTTTATTGTGTAGTAATCGAGCGACATAAATTATAGGTCGCGGTTGAGCTCGTTGTCGAGTAGTTCGTGATTGTTTTGGTTATTTGATCTTCGGCTTCGATCAATGTGAGTTCATAGCCTCGCTTTTGAACTATTTTAAATGTTTTTAACACGCGAAGGGGATACTTGCTGCTTTATGAAAACGAGAACGCAATATGTTTTGATACTTAATATGATTCCATTACTATTGAGTATATGCATTTTACTGTGTGACCGTTAGTTGCCTAATTGTAGGTAAACGCTAATGCATTAAATAGATCTATTGGGTTTGACAACCCTGTCCGGGGTTTGAATCAGTTGGTGAGCACCATGTAACAGACATTTTGTGGTTAGTATTAGGGGAAGTGGCATACTTCCCGGACATTATTTTGTCCTACGGGATGAATGTGTTAAGTTTCGGTGCACGGGCTCACTTAGTTGGAAATCATTATGTAACTTGCCATAATAGCAATGTTATAGTGTTTTGTTGAACCAAATATATGTTCTAACTGTTATTTGTAACTCATAGAATTCACTCAACGTTTTTTTGACGTTTTTAAGCATGTATCCTAGGTTTAGGTATTGAAGATTGCTTGGATGGGACGGAACGCGGATATCAAAGACGGTGACTTGGTGAACTTGTGTCAATAAATGATAAAAATATTTTAGAAAAGAAGTCGTGATGTGACTTGTAGAAATAAATTTTCTACGATAGTTTTGGGACCTTTTTACTCTGATTCTTTTCAAACAAAAATAAATGAAATTTATTTAACAAACATCTCTTCTATAGTTGTTTGTTATGACTTGTGTGATTGTATCGTGATGTAGCCTTCCAAATGTTGTATTCTGTTGCGTAACGTATTTTGGGGGTGTTACAGAAGCAGTTAGTAATGTAGAGGAAAATGCAATACATGAGGAGAATAATAAAGGGTCTCAGGGTGATGACAATTTTTAACAAGAGTTTAATGAAATGTTTGAAACTTCTAATGTGATTCTAGACAGCCAAAGTGATTTTAATCCTAGATGGTTATAACAACCCAAGAATTTTCATCAAATGCAAAACCTATTTTACTATTATCACAATTGTACGGGGAAATTTTTCGCT
>BQNB010105525.1:13479-23583 GCA_026074375.1 Tanacetum coccineum
CTTAAAATTTCCCGAGCATGCCATTGGAAAAAGCGCAAAATTACGAGTCCGACAGTACCCTCATTGTTTATTGGGCCGACCCGTTACCCTTTCTTATGGGTCGGGCCGACCCATACATTCTAAGAGACCAAAGTGTTTAACGCAACCAAGCCCAAAACCATGTTCGGCCCAGCAAGCAAAGACTAAGCCCAAAATCCATTTTGTTGCTTTGTTGCTTATACTATACGTAGCAGAGGATAGAGGGATATATCTGTTTTAACTTTTCATATCATTCTTTGTACCCTCACGTGCCCTTTAAATAAATCAAACACCCTACGTGAGCACCCACTATCAATATATGGGCCAATAAGATTCTTTCACGTGGCAGATCATTTTATAAAGAATTCTTGAAGGCATTTATTAAGGGGCGAGGAATGTATGTATGAGTATAGGAGTGCGTTGATTAATGAAAATAAGAGGACACGTGGTGGCGGATTGTTGGTAGATCAAAAAATGCCAGCTGCTCAATACTAGGTATCTACTAATGATTGGGTGAAGATGCGAAAAGTCTAATATGCCCCTAGATCTTGGACTTTGATTGGTTCTCTGCTTGAAAGGACGAGATTACCCTCCATTCTTTTTGGCTATTTAAGAATGCACGCATCAGACGTGTGAGGCATTAGTTTTAGGCATAAAATTTTATAGTGTAGTTTTCTTTGTAGCTTTATTTTTCTTGTTTTAGCTTATTAGTCTCTCTTTTAGCTTATTTTGTAAACTGCTTATCAGCTTTTTGTAATCAAGATCTGGCTTATTAATAAAAATGTATTTGAGGTTTGTTTGGATGTCTCGTAGCTTATTTATTTACTTATTCTCTTTTCATTACTTATATTTGCTTATCTCTAAATAATCTCTTCCGAATAGCTTTAGCTTATTACGAATAACTTGTTGAGATGATATGCAAATCGATTGAGCTTAAGCTTATTTCGTTTAGCTTTAGTTAATTTTAGATTTTGATTAAGTTTTTGAATAGCTTATCTCGAACTGCTTATTTCCTGCTGCTTATTTCATTGGTTGAGATCTGGCTTATTTATCAGCTTATTAGGACAGTAGTTTATTCGGATTGAATAATTGTGGAGTTAGTTTTAGGTTGCAACAAGTGCTTATTGATCTAGCTTTTTAGTAGTTTTCATACAATAGAAGTGCTTAAAGGATTTCGGTTTAGCTTTTCATTAATCAATTTAGGTTTTAAATTTTCTTTCAATGTCTTCTAAGTTTTTGAATCAGTATTCCTTTAGTCAAAATCTTTTTTTGTTTTGGAATAATTTAAGGTTCTAGTGAATTGGATCTTAGCCCACTGTTGGTTCATAAGTATTGGATTAGCCCATTCATAGTTTTATTGGAATTAACTGATTGTTTAAATTATAATCATTTCGGTATAGGAACTTGCGAATCAAATTTATGATAGAAAATAGCTCACTGTTAGTTTATTAATTATTTGCTCTAACTTTTGTTGTTTTTTTCTACTCATGGGGCGTGGAGCTTAAGGGTTTAATAAGCTAGATAGAATTTGACTATTTTTTTTAGCTTATTAAATCGGGTGGTTACTTTTCGTTATCGGCTCGCAATTCGGTTTTACCTCTTTTCTCTTTTCAATTTTAACTAGTGTAGATTATTATTTTGCTTAAAATGATGATGTTTGCTTATTTGTTGATCAATATCCTTAGTGAGTAGTTTAATCTTATGCTTGTTAAGTATGTGGTGAATAGTGAATTAAGTATGGAATTTAATAAGTGACTAGTAATTAATAATTTGCAAAAGTTATTTAGCTTAGTGTTTTATTTAGTCGAACGGGCGAAAGCCGTAAGATTAAATAGGCATTAAATTAGTAATTAATATCTTAATAAAAAGTTGTTTTCAATATTAAGCCAACGTTTTGAGGAAACAATTCATTAGAAGGAAATTAATTCATCATTATGATCTAAAACTTCACACTTAAGAGTCTATTCACTTTTACTTGACAAGCATATTTTTCTTTATATAATTTTTCATCTTATTAGCATGCTTATTAATTAGTATAATCTAGTTTATCGCTATCTTTAGTTTTAATTAAAAACCAAAAATTAAAAGATATTCGAGCATTAAAATTGAAAACATTTTCATGATTTTCAAATTCATCTCTCGTTGGGACACGACATCCGGAGGATCGAATATTAATTTTCCTAAAGTGATTTTTATCCGACGTGATTACTTATATTATATTACTCGACTAGTCATTTACGACGAATCAGTTTTTGGCGCCGCTGCCGGAGAGAGGTGTACGATCTACACGTGGTGTTTGAAGTTAGTGCCTTGAAGATCTTTTCTTCGGAAAGTTTATTTTCGTACTTATTAAAAAAATATATATATTTTCAAATTCTATTTTATTTTCTTTTATATATTAAATATTTTTCTTTTATTTTCTTTATAAAAATTCAAAAATATTTTACATTTCTACTTTCTTTTTCTTTTTATCTTTATTATATATACATATAAAAAGTTTCAAAAATATTCTCCTTTATCCTCTTATTTCATTTAATTCTTATCTTCTTTACCCTCTTATCTGTTTAATTCTTTATCTGCTATGTCTTACTTGGAAGCTTTAAATGAGCAACTGGCAAAACTTTCCCGAGCTTTGAACCAAATTGAAAGAGAAATATTATCTGGCCAATATAATTGCTCATGTTACAGGGGTCCCCGAAATGGTGAAAATTGTCCCGAGTGTAGAATTGTAAGGGCGGGAAACGGGTTTGTCTATGACTAAAACCCTTATTCCTACAATGAAACACCTAATTTCTTTAACCAACCCCCGTAAAACCAGATCGAGACATACTCGTGTGAGTTATGTGGAAGTAGCCCTCACCCGGGTTTTGATTGTCAAACACGGAACATGCCCGTCTATGAGCAGGGTCCTTGTTACAATCAAAATTTTGGTTATGACCAACCTCTATATTATTCTTCGAGTCAGCCTTTTACTGTTGTGAGGTCTGTGGAGGGCCCCACTATAGTTCTGATTGTCAAAATAGGAACCCAGATTTCTATGAATCCAATTCTTATAACAATTTTGACTCATCCTGTTTTGACCAACCTCCACAGTACCCTATCGTTCATCCGCCTCTTCATGAGATAAGTCTCCATGAGCTTAGTATTATGATGAATCTTGGTACTCCTAACCCTGAGCCTCTAGTTAATTCTTTCGTTTATAAGGAGAGCGATGACGATATTGAGGTGACTCCTGCTTACACACCACCTTTACCCTTCTTGACTACCATGGAACCTGCAGACACCCTCTTAATGGGCGATGAGGTTATTAGCACTACTCTCGCAAGGGAAACTGACAAATTCATAAAGTCTAGTATCGATGATCTTGTCCCGATCCCAAAGGATTTCGAGGTACCATCGGATAGTAATTTAATTCCTCATTCTAATTTTCTCGTCGATAAAAAAGAGGAACCAGAACCGGAGACCATAACAGAAGTGGTGGAAATTGCTAGCTCTCAGAGCACACCACTTGTCCCACCTCCGGAAACTCCACCATTGTCCGCACCAAAACCTAAGGAAGACCCAACGCCTAATCAACCATCGATTCCATATCCATCATGGTTTCAAAATGATGAATTTCAAGCTTTGAAGAATCCTACAGGACATGCCGACCATTTCGTTTATAGAATTGATATTGTTGATTCTTTGTGCGATAAATTTCCTATCTAAAACAATTCGTTAAGTGGCAATCCCACTCCTTTATCAGATCGTGTGGTCGAGTCCCTCTCCCCATCTCCTACTCCCCGCGGGGATAGTGACTCTCTCGTGGAGGAGACCGACGCCCTTCTTTCTCATTTTAATGATTCTTCACTTGATTATGAGACATTTTTCTTTGATTTCGAAGAGAAGAGTAGTGGCAGTACCACTTCTCATTCTAATAATTATCTTCTAGAATATGAATCATTTTGTTTTGATGTCGATCATATCAAAGAGAAGAGCAGTGGCAGTACCACTACTCATTCTGATCTTTCTCTTCTTGAATATGAATCGTTTCATTTTGATCTTTTGATTGATCCATTTCCTTCTGTCGATAGGAGTGATTTTTATCATGAGGAGTTCGCCGATGAACTAGCTCACATCATATCTTCACCGGAGTATGATTATTTTTACTTTGATCTCGAGGACGATCAAGTAGATTTGACTAGACTTTTTAAGGAAAATATATTTGAAGATTCAACCAAGGAACTTACAAGTCCTGAGCTTAATGATTTTTCTCTCCTCTTACCCGATTATGACTCCACTTTTTCTGAGGAATTTTCTGAGATTGATCCTTTAGTCTCATTTCCTTCCGAAAATAAAGACAAAATTTTTGATCCTGGAATATTCATTATCAAAGGAGTCCAATCTCGGAGATTTCATATTCTTCTACTGGACGATTTTTCTACTACCTCATTCGTCAGTGATTCTCTTCTCTTAACTGATCCTTCTGAGATCGAAACTTTTCTGTCATTTCCTTCCGGAAATGAAGACAAGGTTTTCGATCCTGGAATTCTCATTATGGAAGGAATTTTCTCTTTCACGAGAAAATCTCCACATCTTCTGATTAATAATTTCATGATCGATAAATGTCATATCTTAAGTGAAATTTCTCTGATGACTGAATCTTCGGTCAATTTTCTCCCCAAGGATAACTAAATTCGAGGGCGAGTCAAGCTAGTGACTCATTAATAAATAAGCGCTTCTCGGGAGGCAACTTGTATCTGTTCTTCTTTCTATTTTCTTAATAAATAAGTGTGTGATTATATAGCCCTAGTGTGGGGGTGTGCTTCTTTCTATAGTTTGTGGTACCGTTTTTGCTTGCAGGATTCCTTAAGATCGTGAAGACCCGTGCTTGTTTTCAATCCTCCAATCTCGCGGTCTCCGATCATTTTCATGATTATATCCTGGGAATCCTTAATCCTTAATCCTGATCATATATATATATCTGATTTTATTTCCCCTTTCACACTTAGAACTTTTTGCATTAGCCTTTTTCGTTCCTAAGTGTGGGGGTAAAACCCAACATTTTTGAACATTAAGGCCAATGTTCCATTCTAAGTGTGAGGGGAATTTCTGTCAAAATTGATCATACCTGTGCCTTGTTGTGTCCTTTGCAACCCCGTCAAAACCAAAATTTCGTTTTGCTTTATTTTATGTATAAATTTTTTTTGTCTTAGTTATAATTAGATATGTGAATAAGTAGGCCCGAAGAACTAGTGAGATTTTTGACTTGACCGAGTGTTGCACTCTAGCTTTCCCCTTAGCTTTCAAGACTAAGCGTTTGCTAAACTTTAAATTTTTACAAAGAATGAAAAATGATAAAGTTGAATATAAGTTAGATGCTAAGCATGGAGTAGTTGGATCTCTTTAGAGCCTATAGAGGTTAATTATGGCTTTTTGCTCCCACCAGCTTAATAAACATTATATAATTGTTAAATAAATAAAGTTGCTTGGTTTTTGCGATTATTAGTTTAAATCCCTTGGTAGAGATTCCTTCTGGTGAAAGTAAGGTACACATCGAGGTTTTGTCAGTGTTGTGGGGAAATAGGCTACCGATTCCTACCGGCTCGCTCCCGTTGTCTAGGTAGTTAAAAGACCACAGGATTTGAAATTTGGCTATAATAATAATATTAATAATGTAATAAACTGAATCCGAAATAAGACCACTGTTTCTTGTTGGTTAGGAAGCCCGATGTTGCAGTAGTTTAAAGGGTGGAAGTAATAATAATAATAATAATCAGAGACTTATAAAAGTTTACTGGCTCTGTCAGTTAGGACGCCCGATGTAACATCCCGCTTTGATAAAGAGACCAAGAGTTACATTATGGTGTCAAATCAGAACATATAAACGCAAGCGAAAGATTTTATTAATTTAAAATACCAAGTCATGAAACAAAATGACCTCCAAAAGTATTAAATTCCAACAAAGTCAAATGAAAGAAATTTTCAAAAGGAAAGGTCTTAAAACACAAATCCCAAATCAAAAAGGGTTCTTCTAAAGGTAGGTCCTCTAAAAGCTCCTACTCTCAACACGCATATCCTAGCTTCCCGCTTAGTATCTGCCGCAAGAAAAGAAAATGCGGCTGAGCTAACACTCAGTGAACAGATATAATAATAATAATAATAATAATAATAATAATAATAATAATAACGGAAATAAAACGAAGGTCTGAACGAAACGGATCCCGAGAATCTGCTAAACAAATGTCATACGAAATAATAAGCGATGATTAAGAATTAAGGATAACAAAGGAGTGCCCACGAGCTCGAAACAAAAGTCTAAAGCATGCCACACGCTTAGACTACATAATCCAACATACATCGTATCATATTATATCATATAAAATTGTAAATGGGAGCTGCAGACTCCAGATGTACCCTACAAAATGTGAAATGGGGTGTATTGCACACACACAATCATTCACCTGAACTGAACGGAACAAAGTACCTAGGATGCATCCATACGCTCCCTACAAAACAAAGTTATATTCATATACACAAACACTATGGTGAGTGTACGAACATATATAAACAAATCATAATAAGTGCACATACAAAAGGGAACGCCGTGGACTAATCACACCGCCACAGATAGTGTCATGTCAATGGTGCATCAATGACATGGTCATGGTACCTCCATGACTAGATACAAATAGCTCGGGCAAGATTAAAGCAAAGATATAAGTGAACAAGTTTTCGAATAATCCAAATATGGAAACGAATCTAGTAGCATATTTTAAACAAGAACCAACAGATTCATTCAAACGAATATCAAATAGATCAAGTAGCCAAACAAAAGAGAATGAAGTATCCTTACTAAAAGGACGGAATATCTGTACCTTAACGAATAAGCAATCAGAGGGAAATGAACACAAAAGCAAGAGATCACAACACCTTCACCGAATATACAAGAACCCATGATTACAAGTTATTATCTATCTTATGCTATAAGTTTTATCACTTGATCTTATCATTTAAACACTTAAGGTAACTAAATTAGAGTTTTTTCCAAATTTTCAAAATCTGCCAACATTTTAAGCAAGTTTCCCGATATTAAAGACCCATTAAACGACCTCCAAAATTTCTACAAAAAATCAAAGAGGTTCTCACATGTGTCTAGTACACCCATGATCATTGGTTTAATTTATTTCCATGTTTAAGTATCCCTTTGACCCTTGTTACCCAAAACTGACCCGAATTTGATCTGTCAGAACCTTCGAAAAGTTAACGCGTAAAAACCTCACTTAGACAACTCAGAAAATTATTAAAAAAATCATGGATGTAGCACATATCATGAAGATTTACCAAATCAAATTTTAAAGTCTAACTCCTTTCGGTTTGAGAATTAAAAATCAAACACTACAACTGAATTTGTTGGATAGAAATTCCAGATTCGACATTTAATCTTATAAAATCTAAAAATTGACCTTCCCTACCTCCAATTAACATGGGACCAGATTTTCTAGAAACTAGACTCTTTGAATTTAACTTTAGGCTCAAGAATCAAGTTAAACTCAATCTTTATCATTAAGATACACCCCGTTGAACATGACCTAAAATTCTGCCCAGGATTTTATTAACCATGAAAACCCTAATTAACACCCATCAAAACCAACCCTAGGGTTTCTAATCTTGTAGTTTTTATTAATAACACATTTACTGATCATCTTAGGGTTTCAAAACATGTAATTAAGCCATATTTATCAGATTACATAATTTACAAATTCATAACTACATGATTTCTTCTTTTTACACTTTATGATTTTATGTATAAAACTTATGTGTAATCATGAAAATACCAAGAATGAATTCAAAAGAGACATGGATTATTTACGGATTGGAGATGGAGACAAGAACAAAAAACAAACACCAAGGAATCAAAGATCAAGACCACACTAAGAACACCAAAACTTCAAGGATTACCCAAAAACACCTAAACCTTCTTCTTGCTTGAAGCTTTTATGGAGGAATACACAAATTTATGAAGTAAGAATTTTGAGAGAATAATGAGAATAGGAGAGAGGAGGGGCCGGTTATAAGAGAGGAAAAATGAAAGAGAAATACAAAAATAACTTGTTTGCAAATTAAAAGATTTATCCCTTTTTTAATTACACTATTTTCCCTAATTAAGCTAGACTTTAAAATTAAAAAATTTTGGTGTATCAACACCTATAGGGCCGGTTCATTAAGCAAAGGAGGGGGGACAAAATAAATTTTTTCCTATTTTGAAGATTACACAAAATTTAAATCTTTTTTTTTTTGGGCTAAAAACCATTTAATACTCTATCCCTTGAAAATAGGTTCTTTTATAAAAGAAGTAAATATACAAAAAATAAATGAACCAAAATATCTTTTTTTTTAAATATGGGCCCGGCCATTCCCGGCCATATATATACAAATATAAGTTTTATATTTTTTTTCTTTAAAACAAAATACTTTATGTTATATCTTTATAATTTCCCAAAATTATAACCTAAGGTTTTAATTTCAAATGCTTATTAATAAACTTTAGGTTATATTCAAAATTACCAATATAAAATGAAATTCAAATTTTGGGTTTTTACAACTCTTCCTCTCTAAAAAGAAAATTTCTTCCTCGAAATTGAAATAGGTAGATGAATTCAAGGTTATTCGGATTATCAAGGATGACACGATTGGTATCACAAACGATAGGGGCGCGATGAACAGCTAACCAATTCATACTAAGAATAAAATTGAAATCACTCAGTTCTAAGGGAAGCAAATTAGCAAAACGAATCTTATCATCAAAATGAAGCGGACAGTTTTGATATTCGTGGTCAGACTTTTCATAGGCGTAGATATCGATAAGGTATAATTAAGTAGCTTAAGGAAGATGCTAAGGTGTTTAGCAAATGAAACCGAAACCACAAAATATGTTGCACCCGTATCAAATAAGACAAAAACAGCACGACTATTCAAAAGAGAGTTCCCAAAATGGTACCTGAAGAGTTAGCTGCCTGATCCTTGGTTGAAGAAAATACTCGCCCCTTAGTATCAGGTTGATTGTCGTCCCCACTTCCCTTACCACCGTTTCTACCATTCTTAGGGCAATCCCTGGCCATATGCCCAGTCAAACCACAAGTAAAACAAGCTTTAGTAGTCCTATAACATGCCTTGCCCGGATGTAGTTTCCCACATATGTCACATGGAGGAGAGGAGGCATAGTCTGAATATCTTCTCTGACCTAAAGACCTAGAAGAACGGTTGTACTGCTGACCTTGGTTATGTCGTGACTTCTGATCACTGTTGCCATCTTGCTTGTCATAACTGCGACTGTTATAAGCCTTCTGATCATACCTTCTCTGACTGCTACCCTGCCTATCATGACCATGCCCGTCATACCTCTTCTGATCATACCCTCTCTGATTGCTACCCTGAGCTGTCGGTCGAATACGGTCCCCTTCACGGTTTCTCTTATTTTTCTGACTTGACCTCTCACGGAGAATCTCAATGTTCCTAGCAGTATCGGCTACTTGAGCCACATCGGTAAATTCCGTGTTCACTATCCCATCTAGAGTCCGATCACAAAGTGCCCACTTGAAATGCTTGGCCTGTTCCTCCGGAGGACCTGCCTTCTTACCCACGAAACCTGTCAACCTGAGAAACCTCTTCATAAACTCACCACTGGTCTCTTCATCTCTCTGACGAATCGTGTGGTACTCCCTCTCATACTTCTGTTGCTCAGACCTAGGGAAATACTGCAAAAAGAAGAGTTCACGAAAATCCTTCCATGGTAAGGTAGCCACGTACGTCTCACCTCCTTTGGCTTGTTTAACAGTGGTATGTGTTTAATTACACATACCTTTTGCCTATTAAAACCTGCCTAAATGACCAAAAATGAACATAAAATGCCAAATATACGCCTGCTTTACTATTTATGTTGTGCAGGTAACGAATATTCAAAAAAGGACAAAAATCAAGCCAAAACAGACAAAACCGAGCACAAAATGGAAAAGCGTGAAAAATTCAAAGTCAAAGTCAACCCAAAAAGTCCACAAGTCAAAGCCGAAGACGAAACCGAAGAAATCTTATCGGGCCAACCCATAC